>JAFBJT010106103.1:145928-163563 GCA_016785325.1 Chascanopsetta lugubris | reverse complement strand
AGTGTGTGTGTTTGTGTGTGTGTGTGTGTGTGTGAGAGAGAGAGAGAGAGAGAGACAAAGAGAGAGAGAGAGTGTCTTTCCATACATATGTTTTTGTATGTGCGTAATAAAGTTCATCACCTGGAGGTCGCAGCCTGAGAAGGAGGGCGAGGTGATGGACACGACATGCAACTTCACCTCGAGATGTCACCAAACCTTACACACTGCGCCTTTAAGGCAATGATCGAAACCTAAGTTTAAGGGGAGGCGTTATGGCGGAGGTGGGTCAGGCTGAGTCACACGGCGCAACAGAGGAGGAGGTGAGTGATGCGTGAGCCGCTGTCTTTACAGGGCAGGTGTGCGGCTCGGCCAGTAAAAGACTCTTCCTCTGGACACTTGTTGTTAAGCTGCAGCCGACGGCCTCTGTTGTTGCAGCCTGCATATTTCATGGCCTTTTGGAAATTCCCACTTTGCTCCATCCTCACACCTGGACCAAGTATTACGGGGGACTCTCTGAACTCCCATGGCTGCAGAAGAGTATACAGTACCTGTACGTGTGTTTTTGGCAGGAAGAGAGAGTGAGCGGCTCCACGCGTGCGCGAGCCAACATGTGGCAGTCTTTACGAGTGTGGTGGCGCTCGGAGCCGGCCTCCACGTGGGCCTCCTGCCCCAGTGCAGGGAGGCTGAAAAGCCTCGGGGCAGAAGGTGGCAAACGTAATACCTTTTGGCTTCTTGCGAGCTCGATGCAGACTGTCAAAACACAGATGGAGATATCCCATGTCCCGCTGCCCGCTCACTTCCCCTCCTTCTCCGTCGAACTCATCCCAGCAGCTTGCCTCCATTTGTCAGTGTCCATTTTGTATTTGTAACAAGGCTGCAACATAAAGCAAACGGAAGCCGGTTGGTTAAATGCTGGTGACGCTATTATGAGGTTAAATCTAGAGTATACAAGGCTGCTGTCTGTATGGTGAGAGCATTTCCTGCAGAACAATGAGTCTCTGAGCTTGTCTGACAGAGGCAGAGACAGGGAGAGAGTGAATGAGGGAGAGGGAGAGAGAGAGAGAGAGAGAGAGGGGGAAGGAGAGAGAGATTATTGTTCAGCATTGGTATCTATACTGTCTGGCAGCTAACCTGATAAAGCCTATACGTTACTTTAATTGCAAACATAACACTTGGCTCATTCAGAACATCTTTATAGCACAGCTGCACGTACACACTGTACAATCTCATGTCACCCTGAAGTGAGTGTTACACACACTGTGCATATAAACTTCAGGTCAGAGTGAGGTCATGAAGAGATAAAGGCCCGGTGCCTGAGTGATCTGCAGGCACTCACAGCATTCATTCATGGGCTTCAGTGATTCCCTTCTGCACACGCAGAATACAAAAAGAAATATATATTCAAAAAAAACTTACTGATACCTGTATTAGTATTTTGCACGGCAGTGGATATAGTCTATTTGAGTGTTTTTCTGCTTGTTGCATGCACAGAAAAGATAATTCTATATTAAGGTGCACTTTCCCAAGAGTATAACTGTTAGTGAGTTGCTCTCACAGCGGTAATCACACCTCAGGGAAGCACAGTGAGCCAGGTCGTGCACACAAAGCAACCAAGCAGGGTTCATGCATGTATAAAACCATGCCAATGGTCATTTTTAAATAAAGACACAAGAAGTCAGCGTAATTCTCTGGGGGCCAAATGCAGAAAAGTGGTCATCACGTGTCAAATGGCAGAACCTGTGTCATATCTCTGCAATAAAGCCAGCAACTTTGTCGTCATCAAAACAAAGTTCAGCAGGTGGAGATGTAACAGGAAGCAAATGGTCTGCACACACATATCAACACATGCATGGATCAACGGGTGAACCTCGTCGCACTCTGTGCATTCTACTTTAAGAACTGGCTCTAATTCTCAGGACAGACATCACATGGCAGTGGCACACTCAGTCCAGACATTCTAATGACTCTTTGTGCTGGGTCCACTTCCCATGGAGACACAGAGTTTAAATTGGCTAATAGAAGCTCATAATCTAAATTGTGGTTCGTGACTGCAGGGTTCTGGTGTCGGAGCGCTCGTGGACAAAGACATCCAGTCGTCGAAGCACATCCTCTGACCAGGCTCGGCATTCCGAGCGGCAATTACTGCACCGAGCCCACCTATCCAGACCAAAACACCTACTTAGAACAACAATGGGCATCAGTGTTTGCGCACAAGGGCATCCCTCTCTGGACCCACTTCATTCCTCTGTCCGCTCTCCCCCTCTGCTCTGCCCTGGGCCCAATCTTGCTATTAATCCTAACTCATTTCTAGAAACATTCTCAGTCACTGCATGTTCTCACATTAATGTAATGGCCATGACAACGGGTCAGGTCCTCGCAGCGCCAGGCAAGACTTGATTGGAATGGATGTAAATCAGTTGAACAGAGACAGTGACTCTCAGATGATTTGTCTGCAGCTCCGTCACATTTGCATGACTGGTTTTGTTTGGTTTTTGTTTTCCCGGCAGAGGAAACAGAAGCATGCGACTCGTCATGGGAGCACTTGCAGAGATTCTGTATGATGAACTACGTGTGTCACATATGAAGTGATGCAAAGGAGGGGGGCAGGGAATGTTTTTGTCTAAACAAGACATATCTTCATGTATGCTTGGCTGCTGTCTTGCTTTCCCTACAACCTCCAGACATCCATTATCTCAGTTTCTTTATGTCACATAAAAATAAAAATGTCTGAATGGTCCAATTGCTTGTATTTCATACAGACGGCCATTATTCACACCACATAATTATGTGTTAATGGTCTGCGCCCCAATTTTGCCTGCAAGATCTGGTTTGTAATTTAGTGCAAGATAAAATGTCCCAGATGTAATGGAAATAGCATTCGTTCCACCGAAGTCTTTGGAAATGTTTTTTTTTTACACCTTTTCAGTGAAAACAGTGTATGCTGAGCGGACACAGTGCAGCGAGCCGCCATTTTTTTATTGCCACTAATCCCACAGTCTATATTTATTCCATACGTAACATATTCCGTCATCAGAGAGCGAAGCAGCAAGAGAGTGTTGACGATGTTGAAATGATGAGGCCAAAAATAACCGAGCAGTGACTCAGCCGCCCTGATCGATACAGATCACTGACTCCAATGATTTGGCCACATGCGAAAAGATAAAAACGCAACAACGCAAACAAGCATCGCATCTCCTCAAGTTGAATTGTGTCACAAATTGACGGGAGAAGTCATGTTTGCCGTGACCATGTTTGTCTGTGGCTGCTTTTCAAACCATCTGCAGCAAAGCTGTAGCTCGCTGCTGGGCCGTGCAAGAACCAAGTCTTGTGCAACGCTCCTTCAAAAGAACATTTGTTCACCATCTGTGGCTGCTGCTCCCACTCAGTCCACGCGGAGCAGGAGCGGAGATGCAACGACGTCCTCTCCTCTTGCAAAACTCTGCCGAACATGTCCCCACTGGATTTTCTAACCGTCTCCCTCCCACATGAAAATGTCAAATGTAAACTCTCAAGCAACCCTGTCGATTGTAGCGAATCACCACCCTTCCGTGGGATCATGAAAACATAATCGCCACATTTTCTTTGTCACTTGGACCCCTGGCTATTAGAGTGTGTTTTGACAGCTACGCGTTTCCTGTTGTGAGCCGCTCAGGCTGCAGCTGGCCGCTGAGGGCATTAATCCGGGCTGGAAATATTGAAACGGTTCCAGGTGGACACGCATGTCCACACACAAACCCCAAATACGGAAGGAGGGGTGCATGAATCTATTAGAGACCGTTTGGATATGATTCATTCAACCAGGGATCAAATGAGAACAGTGTTTGTTGACAACAGCTCAAATATTGTCAACATTCTCCTTTCTAATTTCTTACCGGCACTCATGAAAAAAGATTTTGTAAAGCTGTCATTGCATGTCATCCTCAACCGCTTATCCAGTCATCTGGGTCAGGGGGTATCTCTACCAGCACACATGGGGCCACATGGGGTATCGGTGTCACCGCAGCAGGGTCCAAGTGGGATTCGAACCACTCGTAAAGGCGTTTTAGAAGACAATCGGTTACCTTAACACTAGAGACGAGAGAACTCCAGAGTAACTGGCGTGACGTCGACACAGAGGGCTGATATAGACTAAGTCTCATTAGTTCTCTGTGTCTCAGCACTTGCATTGACCCACATGTCCAGTCTACACCGCGCCATTGTCCGCTCTGGTGGAATCTCTCCACTCATTTCTGTCTTGCCTTTTCAGTTTGGTTAAGCGGGGGTCAGAGGTCCGGCCCTAATCTGTGTAGGTGGAGTTTACAGACATCGCACTGGTTGAAACTGCCCGGTGACAGCTCGCTGTGCACCCAATCACAGGCCATGCCCGTATTCAGCATGACTTGTGGGGCCCGCAGGACGTATGCAGTATGATAAATGCTCATTCTGACACGGTGACCCCGTATCATCTGACCCTGTAGTTATATGTCAGAGGCAGATAGGGAATGCACTGTATGTTTCTCAATGTTTTGTCTCGTTGATTGTGCAAGAACTTGCTATATGCTGTGAGCCAAATTAGTAACGCAAACAGCCAAAGTTCAGAGATATATTGATTATTTGATCGTGCGAGTTGAGGTAAATTGTTATCGGAGGAAAGGAATCGGCTGCATTCTTTAGTTGTATGTTCTCACTTGTTTGTGTGAGTGAGTCCCTGACCACCAGATATGACCAGACCCTCTCCCCTTGACATTTCTTCTTTTAATGTTAAAAATAGGCGTTGGCATTTCTGCATTCTTGTTTTTTCTTCCTCTGTAAATCACCATTAACCTCAAGAAGTTCCACCTCAGTAACTTTATAGTTTCACATTTTGACTACAGGATTATTCTTGGCTATTCAAAAAGCCAAAACCCAGAAGTTTAGTGCATGTCAGAGTAGGTGCCACGCTACGTTCTGGGCTGCCAAAACAAAGAAGAAATAGTTCGCAAGGTCACTCAGGTGTTTTGTTTCCATCACACATGATCCGAGCTGGAGCAGATAAAAAACATTTGCCCAAGGAACACAGGCATGAGCTTCAGTCAAAGGAATATTTCACCCTCAAATAACATACATTTCCTTTGAACATATTCCATTATTCCTCTTCATGACTTATGTCTAGTTAACCATGTCTGAGTCTAGAGTCAATCAGCCTTTCCTGAAAGAGGCCACTGTTTCACTGTGAGGTTTAAAGGCCCATCAACCAACCAGTTGTTTAACAGCCTCAAATACATTTCAGGTTTCTTTCATTTCATGCAAGTTGTCCCACCTCAACAATAATAGTGCAGGACTCAGTCTGAATACTCAGACCGGAGACTTGTAACAACCTCTACTCAGCCTGATTCAATAGAAGCTGCATGAATTGAGCTCCGGATGTTTTCCGGAGGGCCATGTTTTCCATAGGGGATTCATGTGTGAACTTGCCAGAGTCAGATCATGTTGGGTTTCCCTGTCGATCGGTGAGCCGGAGAGAGAAAAGAGCAGGATTATGTTAAATATACATGTGCCCATGTCATTTCAAACGACAGATGCAAATTGCAAATGTCCTAGGATGAAAAAGATACACATACCTGTGCTCATGTAAGAGTTACACGTTACGCCGTATTTCCTGCATCCTGTGCACCAGTAAATGTCAACAGGCGGCCCGTGGGCCACACCCCGGGGCCCCCCCCCCCCCCCCCCGCCAGAGCTTTCGACCCAGCCCCCCAGAATCTTAATCAATATAGGAATAACCTAGTTTCGGTATTATGACACAGATGACTTTTAACACATTAGTGATGGCAAATAGATATGCTTAACTTCAACGAGCAAATTCTAGTAAACTAGACTACATTTGGGATTCACCTCACTACTTCTCAACTTGAACAGAGTAAAGTTCCAAAGAATACCAGCTTATCATAGCCAGACCAGTCTCACTGTGCCCGGTTGCAACCGGTACCCGTAGAATATTACATATATTCCATTACCGTCGTGATGGTCGCATCCTCCGACTGAGATGACTTCAGTCGGATGCAACCGCACCGGTTATATGCATTTGGAATCTGTTGGTGGACTCATCAATAGCCAGCGATAGTTATCTGGCCTTTTTGTTCAATCAATTCAATCGCTTGACATCCTCTGCCAAAACACGGACATAGGGAACATCCGTTCAGACAGATCTGTTTAACAGATGCTGTTATCCTCTCCATATATTTGTCAGTGGCAAGTTCCTCCAGAACAGCCACCATGACTCCTTAAAAACCTCAGCATCGGAAAATGGCTTGTTATGGTTGGACGGTGCCCAGGCAGCCTGCAGAGAGAGCTGCAGTACGGGTAATATGAGTCCGTTAACGCCCACAAAGGCAGAAAATAACATACATTTGGATGGAAAATTAATATATTAAATTATAATATATGACTTAGAAAACAAAATTAATTGTCTTATTATTTTTACAAGAGCATCTGGCCCTCACAGCGTCTCCCGGGAAACATCTTGGCCCTCAGACAAATGTAGCTGACGACCCCTGCTGCACACAGACACCACCCTAGATTTGGAGATCCGTTTGACTTGCACAATCCCCTGTGGTGATCAACATGTGTGAACTCGAGAAACAGTCCAGACCTATTTCTGTGAAAACTATAGGGGTCACTTCCAGGGCCCTCAATTAACTTTTTTGATCGCCAGCCAATTTGGCCAGTTTGATTAGTTACCAGCAAGTCAAAATGTACTCAAACCCAATTCTTTATGGGGAAAATAATCCGGATTATGAATGCAACTGAAAGCATTTAATCATACATGTTTCTTTAAACTGTTTTTATTGACATATTCAGAAATGATCTGAAATCATTACGTGTCATGAAAGCAATACACTAATATATAACCTATGACTATTGAGAGTTGAGTACAAATCAGTGCTCACAACATTTGCTAAACATTCACTTTTTGTGGGAAATTTGAGCACAAGATTGAGAGAGGGATTAAGTGGAATTTACACCATCCAAATACCGCAAGATGTTTTCCCTATTTGCCCTGGCTGCTCAGGCAGGCAGTGCGTCATCCACACTATGCATGCTAGCGTAAGCACACAGCCAATGGTTGCGTGACACGTCATGGCATAGTGTTGATTGAAAATGTGGGAAAAGTAGTCCCAGACCAAACACCCCAAATAATTAGCTTCATTCAACACCATCTTAATGAGCCGGTGGATTTTCATTGATACCTGCCAACGTGAAATCAAACCCACATTTGCTGGGTGTTGATTCAGACTTCACGTCTATAAATGTCTTGCACAACTTGCATTGACACTTTCAACAATGCGTGTAGCTGATTCTGGTGAAATAAACTGGCATCAGTCTCTTCCATTCACTTATGAGACAGGTTATGAACCTCAACAGTATGAAAAGGCCCATGCAGTGATGTACTGTGTCGTGTTGAGCCATGTGGGGATTTGCTCAAAGGCAGGGTTACAGTCAAAGACAACAACGTCTGAAATTTGGGCCAGAGGAGCATGGCGCGGGCTGTGGAAGGAAACCAAAGCTGGTTTAATGAGAGGCCAAGGGTCATTCTGGGTCAAGTAGCCTGCCTGGGGACTACATGTTAAACACACTCCCCAGGGGAAAAGGAGGGACAACACAGCGTCTGACAAGATCAACAGTGTTGGCCTAATTAGAACAAACACAGACACCAGGGACCAGCAGCACTCGGAAGAACAACGGGAACAAAGAAAATCTCCCCGTGCGTTGTTATTGTTTTGAAATAAACTTATTTTCCCTGAATTATTCTTTGCAGTCAGTGCAGCAGTCTTCCACCACCAACGGGGATTTACCGTCTGGAGCGTAATTTGGAGAGGCTCCTTGAGGAAACAGCCTCCTCAGGGGAAAGACAATTAGTCCTTCAACAAACAGCATGGATCAGTCGCTTTAATTAAACACCCTCCCCCATCATTGCCTCATCCCTCTTCCCTCTCCTTCCCGCCCCTTCGTTTTTCAGCCCTCCCTTTCCTCTGCTCCTCATATGCGAAAGAGTCGGGATTGCAGTCCTGGGACAGATGACACCCTGATAATTTATTACGGGTGGCACGGTGAGCTCCTAACCAGTGGATTAGAAGGATATTGGTCAGTGAGTTAGTTTGTGGAGTTAGCGCTAACAGGATTGACTGTCTGCAGAGTATATCAAAGGCAGAGTCCTGCACTAAGTACAAAGTACTCCACCAAATTAAAAAGTGACCCACAGGTGGGCTCTCTGCATCGCTTGTGCCGATGGGCCTTGACGTTAATTGCTTTCTAACTCCGTTACGAGTGCCATCAAATTACACTCGTCAATTAGAGTGAAGAGGGGGGGGGGGAATTGGGGGGGAGGGGGGGGGGGGGCGTGGAAGGTCTGAGAGCTTATCCCGCTGATCACTGCTGTGTGCTTTACTTCTGTCATTATTGCACACTGGGCATTGAGTCAGACACACACCAAGCAAAACTGATCGCCGTCTGGATTCAAAGCTCCATTTTAACATTTCCCTTCCAAATCCGGCAATGTTCTCTAAAGGGAAAGACACATTTACTGACACTTCCTACCACGGTTGGTTATTGAGGTTACGTTCTTCTGTTGGATACGTTATATTTCAGACAATCAGAGGGAGGCGAGAGGGCAATCTGCCAACACACGGCAGAGCAAAAAAAAAGCCTAGAGAGTAGGTGAAGCACAGTGGCAGTGAAAACAAAACTGAAACACCACAGGCAACTCGATTCATGCGTGGGAATGTGTAGGTGTCTCTCTTTGTGTGTGTTTGTGCATTTTCTTCGGAACGATGTGGTGAAGCAGTGAGGGGAAGGCAGGATGTGATGCCACGTGTTCACACGTTACATCCTGTGTGATGTTGGGGAACCCCACCGTTGTCTCTCACCTCTGCGGAGTCATATGGCGCGACAGTATTCCCTGTGGTTGGGTTAGTGTGAGCAGAGGACCCAGAAAAAAATGCCTTTGATGGTCCAGCATGTATATTCCATTGAAGTGCCCGTAAGCAACGCTCACTACGATCACATTCAACAATCGATCAATCAAATTGTATTCATACCGCCCACATTCTCAGATCACGGATTGTCTCACAGGGCTTCACAGTGTGAGTAACATCCTCTGTCCTCAGACAAAAAAACCTTAGGGAGAGTCACAATCAGCATCGTCATCCTCTTCCACATCCTAGCATCATTCCAGTCATACACCATCAGGACCTGGATGCAGCAGCAGGAAAACAGTGGAGCGCTTAATACAACCATTTCACAGTTACGTTGAACTGCCGTTATAACTCAACTGTGTGTTTAGACAAGCGTTGAAGGGGGAATCCGTTCACTGACCGGACGTTTTTGTACGGATGTGAGCTTCTGGGTCAAAGTCCACAGCATAGACAGTGGAGAATGTACAGAAGGCTGTGGCTGGTTTGGAGCCAAGGGACATTTACAGGCTACATACTGACATTACGCGCAGGAGGGTCCAGCTCTCAGTTGCATTGTCAGAATGAATGAGTCGGCTTTTGAGAAATCTGAATGAGCAAGATTTCAGTCGGAATAACACGTATCGTAAAAGTATGTGTTTTTTTTTCTCAGAGTAATACCATATGCATACTTACAGATTCTCAGCCATTGTACTGAATCGTAGCTCGAGGGTTACAGACAATTGCAAAGAGTGGAATTTAAAATTAAAAAGATACAATTACCCGCAAACACACAACACCCCACATGTTCTAAAAAACAAGTGTTTCCTTTGTGTTTATATCTTCTTTAGCATGTGTGTGATATCTTTTCCATTTAACCTGATCTGAGATTAAGGCTTTCTGGGAGGTTTACCGAGCCCATTACCTCTGTTCTACTGAGTGACACGAACTGGGCGGATGGAGGGCGATGAGACACCTGTGCTGGGTGCTTTACCGGCAGTGCGAGGCGTCGCTTTCCTGGAGGAGTAACAAAATAATGGGGTATGAGAACAAAGAGAGAATTGACTCCCTCAGACAAGCAGATCAGACAACCGCACACCTGTAGCAGGAGATGAGCGAGTCAAGTGGCATGGTCAGGGTTGTAATTCTGCCTGCGCTCTACCCTCCCCCCTGTGGGCACAGCGGGAGGCCGAGAGGAGATGCAATGAGGCAGAGGTGCAAAACAACCATATATATATATATATATATATATATATATATATATATATATACATACTACCAGTATCATGTCTCATATATCATATATCATCAGTTGTGTGAGGGGTTTTACAGGCAAGGACACACTTGCACTTCTCAGTTTCACTCCAGCAATGTACAACAGCTGTTTCTCCCTGTTACTTTCAACTGTTGTGATTTTAATTTACTTAATTGCTTTAGGGCACCGTACCTCTAGTGTGGCAAACCACATGTCTGGCATAACAGGCCTTAAATAAATAATAAAAGCCATGTTCCCTGTTATACACCTCGCAAGACATAGATTACATTTGGAAAGTAGAAGAGTGAGAGGGGGGAAATCAATCTGTCGCCTGAATTAGTGGCTTGTGGTAGATGCAAGGGACCTGGGGGACCGAGCTGAGCAGAAAGCATGTGTGGACAATAGTTATTAAAAGCTTAGTGAAGTTATCAGGCCTTTGATAAATGATGTCTGGTTTCCTGTTATTTGTGTAATTATACGAAGTACACTTATAGAATTGAACCCAGAGGTTGTGCTGTTAGGAGTCATAGAAAGTAGTGCAGCAGTCATGTGGTACTGTGTGTGTGTGTGTGTGTGTGTGTGTGTGTGTGTGTGTGTGTGGGTGTGTGTGTGTGTAGAATAATTCATAAAGTCATGTAACCTCCCAGTTTAGTTTTTTTTATTGGTTTTAATAAAAAACTACCCAACTGATGAAATGAAATGTTGAGGGGAATTGGAATCAATGGGCAGATCCAGGAATTGAAGA
Organism: Chascanopsetta lugubris; assembly: GCA_016785325.1. NCBI lineage: Eukaryota > Metazoa > Chordata > Actinopteri > Pleuronectiformes > Bothidae > Chascanopsetta > Chascanopsetta lugubris. The sequence continues at coordinate 152,675 of JAFBJT010106103.1, read as the reverse complement.
AATGCAGTTGCTTTACAGCAGTGACTGTTAAAGAAAGAAGGAAATGTGTTTTTTAACATGTGCAGCCTTTGAAAGTCAGAGTCATTAAGTCATTTGAAAAAACATTTACTTATACAACAGGAATTTAACCTATAGTTGGCATTTTGTAGAAAGAAATTGTTAAAGCCAGAGAATCAGATAAGACATTAGTTGATGAATCACATGAACACTGTTATCTTAGTATCTCGAAAGACAAGAAAAGGCAACCAAAAAGAGGGTTTTTGCGCATTATGTGATGTAACGGTGTGTGTGCACACGCGTGTGTATGTGTGTCTATGCGTGTGTGTGTGTGTGTGTGTGTGTGTGTGTGCATGTGCCTGTGTGTGTTACAGTACTCCTACACAGATGTTTTGTGGTCTGCACATCTACATGTAGAGGCCTGTCTGGGATCACTGCCAAGACAGGAAGTCTCCCTTTTAACCCCTTGTGTTGAGGAGGCAGAGACACATCCAAGTGAATCTTCTATGAGGACGGATCGAAGAAAGACATTTGTAGGGGAAATGAAGGAGTTAATTTCACAGCAACTGCTGCTTTAACCGAGCCATGATTTCTTTGCCAAGGACCTGCCCCAAATCTTCAAGACAATGAAGGCTGGAATTGTTTGACATGTCATCTATATTAACTGAAAGTACTGAAATGGGAGGCACACAACGATCGGGTCTGAACCCTCTCCAAACTTTGCTTTTCGCAACATGAGGACAATTGCTGAAACACCCGAGCAAAGCGTGGCTGAGCATATCGTCTGTTCATTCTCATGCTGAGTACTTTTTTTGCGGCTCATCAAAACAAAGCCTTTTGTCTCCCAATCGAATATCTACTACGTGTCTGGTTATTGACTTAATTATTTATGGTTTTCTCCCTAGACTCTCCTGCTATGTTCTTGTTCAGAGATGCTTCAGGTTTTTATGAGGGTGCTGGCAGGAAGTGGCCCCTCCAGATAGTTCAAAGAGAATATCAGCAGCATGTGTGTGCGTGTGTGTGTGTGTGTGTGTGTGTGTGTGTTTGTGTGTGTGTGTGTGTGTGTGTGTGTGTGTGTGTGTGTGTGTGTGTGTGTGTGTGTGTGTGTGTGTGTGTGTGTGTGTGTGTGTGTGTGTGTTTTCACTGAAAAGAAAATGCACTATGCATACACAAGTTGTCCTCTGGGGATAAAAATCATACAGTTTATTATTTGGAAAAACCCTAATTTTTGAAGTATAGGTCCAGTTGTTGTTTTGAAGGAGGAGACCAGTGCAGTCCGCTTCAAGAGGTCTATGGGAGAACACCGTGTAGTGTAGCCACACAGTTTTCCTCAGTAAACCTTTGTATGTGTATGTGTCATACAGTTCATATCGAATAGCAGATGCCCAGAAATCCTCAGACTGGTCCGTACTTTCTGAAATGTTTTTTTTTAGGAGGTAAGAAATCAGATCATGAATGGGTGGACAGAAATGTCAAGGTGGGGGATCTGATCACAGGATCAACGTGTGCAGGTTTGATAATGACTCGATTTGTGGACATGTTGGAGAGGTTTCGACAGGATGGGTGTGTGGTGGGACATTTTGGGACATTTGACGGAGGTGTTGGGAGTCTCGGTTATTTTTGGCTGAGACTCTTGCTTCCGTTACTACAAATGAATAGCTGGTGCTGATCAACACCCCATAACTGCTGAAGGAACACAAAACAGCTCAAAGAAAATCCAGTGCTCTGTGGCTTTTCTGCAGCTGTAATTCTTTTGGCAGGTGGATAAGTGATTTCATTTGCGCCCTCATTGAAAGAGAAACATTGACAGGGAAATGAAAACATTATACAGAGGCAGTGGTGATGTGACCTGGACGTCAGACATGAGTAAGGTCTGATTTACAGGGATATGCATTAAATTTGCAACCAGCCGTGCTACACACCACTGGGGCACATTCATCTCGCACCCACACCTGTGCCCGGGCAGAAACAGGAAAACAGAGAGCGGAGGAGGACAGAAATATTACAGAGAGAGAGTGCGCGTGACAGGATATTTGATTTTCGAGGCGGTCCGGTTGAAAATTCATGACTTGGCAGAACACGTTTGTCCAATTTAATTTCAGCACAAGATGTTCTCTCACAATCTAAAACGCGCAACAGTCATAAACACCACGTTTGCAACAATGTGGGGACAACTGAATTAAATGCAAGTGCACATAGATTCAGAATTCCTAGATTGGAACAGTTACGCCCTCGGTGTGCTCATTTCCAAAGCATGGCTCTGTAAAACACCACGCTCTGCCTGCCCAGAGAGAAGTGTGTCTAATTGAAAAAGACATGGTGTTTGTCCTCACAATTTGGGCCAGGGCCAAATGCTGGCCCTGGGGCAGGGCCCCTTCAGACCATGGAGGCTCTAAGATTACCTCCCTCTGCTAGCTATATATCTTCACTTGCTCCGCAGCCCTCCCCCCACCCTCCACCCCACCCCCCTCTTCTCCTTTTCTCTCTACATGAGGCCAATTTGTTGTGGCAAGCGTGTGTCTCAGGGTCCAGATCGTGTTACACAAATTTCGGTTTTGCCGTCGGATTTTGGACTTGCTCCAGGCCAGATAGACGGGGGCAGTGTGTATCTGCGCGGAGTGCCAGGCAGAGAAGACATTATATGGGCTGTTATGCTTGATGAGATTTAATAGGTGGACTTGTGGTGGTTAAGCAGCATAATCTGTAGGCTAAAATGATACAAATCACTTTGTAAGTGCCATCTGAAGAATATTAGTCGACTGTTTCCCAGGATCAAATGACCACAAACACAGCTCTGATAAGCGTGCACACATTCACACGTATGATACTACACAATGGAACTGATCAAATTAGATTAGTAGTTGTTGTCTTGGGATTTCAGTGGCTGTTCCTTTTAGGTCTTTTCACAACAAAATCTCCCGGTGCTCCTTTACTGTGCAGCCAGGCTCGTCCCATTGGATTAACAAAGAGATCCTGATCATCCTTTCCTGGATCAAATCCTGCTGCACTCTCTGATACAAGAAGCAGTGGCCCTGGGTTTCGTGCTCAAGCGGAAGTGGAGCTGCTGTGGTTTACACAGCACTGCTTTTATCTGTCATATTGTTGTGTTACCGATTGGTTGGTTGATGACGGTGAACTGTGGTTTAAGTGTTGAAGCTGTGGTAACCATCGCGTGGCAAAGTGGATTGTGATACTGAGACCATGGTGATAGAACTCATCTTTAGTATTCTTTTTAACAGCAGGCGTAACGACTAAAAACACCTGTAAATGAGATTTAAGCCCCGAAGGCCTGCACAAAATACACAATTTTATGTAAAGCTCTAAATTTCTGATAAAAAAAAAGTATGTGTTACACAAAATATATGATGGGTTTTCTATCTTTCTCAATGAAGGGATACTCTGTTTTTTCAGCTGTGTTAACAAATGAGGTTAATCTAAAAGGATATCAGTGGTTTTCAGGTCCAGTACTGGATTGTAGAATTATTCACGTTGTACTTTCGATAACGCATCAACTATTACCACACAGGTTTAAGTGGTACGTTAAGCTGTGTCACCTCTCTTGTAGGGCAGCTGGGCTGAGAACAGAGAGCAGAGAGAGGTCCTCAGAAAGTAAACAGACACAGAATTGAAGAAACGATACGGAGGCATCTGAAACATGTGGGCATTATGGGAATGTCAGATTGGATGGACAATGGCCAACTGTGGTGGCTGGAAAGTATGGAATTGTCCGTCCTTGTTTGGAAAAGATTACACAATTATGACCCCAGTCATTTTCCCACAGACCTTAGGTAAAGCATTGAGAGCCTGTTCCACTGAAACACCAATCAGTACACAGGCAGAGAGTGGGAAGACATGTTGATGAACTAGGCCTCTATTGTGAATGAACGTGAATAGATATGCAGCTTACCCCCATAAAAAACATTTTCCCTCTCAGTCTCGGGGTGTCCTCAGGTTTTACGGCCTGGTAGAGGCATCGGCGCAGAGCTGTTGAAGCCGCACCGACGGACTGAACAGGGACACAGACCTAAAAGTCGGGAAAAGCGACACATTACCGTTATTATCACTATAGTATGCTGGACTACGCTTATGATACTGTTACGCTGGCTGACAAGCAGGGGATTTAAAGAGAGCTGTATTTCTCTGCCAGACTCTTAAACATCTCATTGTCCATTAACATGAAACCCAGAGCAGCGTGTGTCACAGAAGGACATAAATCTCCTGTTTCACCCCCCCCCCCCCCCCCCCCCCCCCCCCCCCCCCCGACACAACCCCCCTGTCTCTCCCCCCCCCCCCGCGCCCCCCAACCCCCCCTCCACGGCCCCCACTCAGTGTGGAGGAAGAGAACACAATCCAGCCGGAGCAGCTCTCTTCTTAACCCTGTGTTGCTCAACAGGGGGAAAAAAATCGCCAAAGCGTCCAGATCTCCTTTCTGTTGAAATATCTACATCATGTCCGCACTTGGTCTCAAATACGTAACAGTCAGATATAGTTCCTGTCATGGAATCACGTCCAGTCCTCGAATGACCGTCCGTGCCCCAAGAGGAGGCCCCAGATGCATACCAGTGCTTCATCCTCAGGCCCCAACAAAGCAGTCATTAGCTGCTCGTCCCCTTGTGAGGGGGCTTCACAAAAGCAGTGATGGATGACTCCTCTCAGTCGCCTCTCCTGTGGCAGACGGGAGCATGCGGCTCCACCAAAGACCTCGCCGCCCGCCGCCTAATCTGCTCCACAGATGACACGCAATCAGTTGGAAAAGAGCCCATTTAAAGCGCTGTACTGTGCTTTTACAAAACGGTATCACCAACTGGCAAATGGCCGTCCGGGGCCCTTTTTTAATGGGTGTATAGTTGTGTGTGTGCTCTCGTGGGGGACACCACGCGCACCAAAGAGTGGTGGGAGGAGTCTCCCGCGCTTCTATTTAAGTTGTGGTCAGAAGACAGATTTCCATGATTCCAAAAGAGATCCTCAGGGGGATAAGATAAAGATTGTGAGGTGATAACGAGGCAGAGAGTAATACCCTGTGCCCCACCGAGCCATCTCCTCCTTGCTCTCTCTCACTCCCTATTATCGCCGGCGCTCCGCCTTTGTCGGATCTATCTTTATTGGTTGTGTAAATAAGTCTGTCTTTTTACCCTTTCTCCGTGGGTTTCAAGCTCCATGGGCCGATCAGGTATTTTGAAAGCACCTGTGCTCAGGATCAGTGCTTTCTTAAAATAGTCATGTCACATTGCAAATTGATTACCGTTCGGTAGCTGACGCTTGACCCACACTTCCTGTGTAAGCAGCACAAATCAGCAGCAGTGGTCATTCACGTTGTGTGTTCAGCGTCAGAGCTACGGCGTGTGACGTTTGGTATGATCGTTTTGTCCGTCTTTCTTTTTTTGCCAGCCTTGTGTGTCCGAGTCCCAGCACACTACCAAAGAGGGAGGGTGAAAGGGTGATTGGTGGGTAAAAACAGAAAGTGAAATCAACCCGCCCTACCTGGCATCGATCCCCGAACCGTCTGCCCCCCCCCCCCCCCCCCCCCCCCCCCCCCCCCCCCCCCCCCCCCCCCCCCCCCCCCCCCCCCCCCCCCCCCCCCCCCCCCCCCCCCCCCCCACCTTCCCTACCACAGCCAACAATTCTAACCAACCCCACTACAACATAACCCCAACGCCCTACCTGGGCCGGGGTCTTTTCTCCCTAGATATTTAATATTGCAATTTGATAATCAGATAATCGTTGAAGCTGTGATGAAACATCCTTTGCAAGTGCAATTTGCTGTAGTGCGCGGCGAAGTAGCTGTGCTGCCGAAATGCAGACAGAGTGACTGCGCGTTCCGCAAACATGCACGTCCATATAGAGAGTTCTCTGCTCTGCTGCTGTTCTGCGGTGCTAACGCAGCCAATGTGGCCCAGGGGTACCACTGAAGTGGTGTTAGTGCAGCATCTGACAGGACGTGAGAGCGCCAGTCCCACACACACACACACACACACACACACACACACACACACACACACACACACACTCACGGATGTAAAGCTGTCTGCTGTGGTATGTTGTGTCTGAGTGTCAGTGATACGTATCAAATGCAAGAATTACAGCACCCCCTTTTAAAACTGCACTATCTGACATTTGGAAATAATGTAAGTTCTGTGACAGTGAGGTTCAAGTTTTCAAGTCAGCATAAAGTCAGTCTTTAGTAGAAACAACAGGAAGCCCTGATTACAACGTAACAATGGGAAATACCTCAAATCACTTCAAATCAAAAAATGTACAATTGACAATTTCACTCACAAACAATCTATTGTACAAATTGATTGAAAAGTAAAAGCAAAACAACTTCTTCACGGTTCATGAATCAACTGCCATGGCAAGGATATAAAACACCGCTGTCATTCGGTTAATTCTCATGTGGATACAAACTATGAGCATCACACAGTCTGTTGACCCAGCCAGTGACCAAAATAGTCTAGTATGTGTCTGATTGATTCATTTTATCACCGTATCAAGTTTTAATTGTTAGTACTGTCGAGGAGACACGGAACCTTAACACATTCAAGTCACTTATTTTCCAACTCCTTCACGTTCAGGCCCTGGATGAACAATCAGTCAGAGGGCTGGAGATGATTTAACCCTATAAAAGATTTCTTTTAGGCTGTTCATCCAGAGGTGCTTTTGAAACATATATGTTTTACTGTATTTCTTTTATTATTATTATTTTTCTCTTTTTCTTGACCAAGTCAGACTTTGTTTATTTCACCTGTCCAT
>JAFBJT010106103.1:115289-140552 GCA_016785325.1 Chascanopsetta lugubris | reverse complement strand
CCTCCTTATCCACTCATACATCATCTTGCCACATCAGCAGTCTGAATGTTATCCTCGCCCCGATCGTGCCTCTGCAGATAGGCACTTGGACCGACGCCGGGGAGGTAACACACTGATATGCCTCGCTGCTAAGGTCAGACTGGACACATGTACAAGTGTGCGTTTATTTGCATCTGCGTGAGACTTTATTTCACGCCATACCACAGTATCGCACGGTGCCTGGCCATGTCTGTGGCTTGTATGATGATAAATTCAGTGCAACTGTCACCCTGGTCGGGGCAGGCGAGGATTGATAGTCCACCGGGACTGGCTATCTATCACCATCGCATCAGGATTTCAGGAATCTGTTCCTGATCACACCCCACAGCGGGGTCCATGTGGTAACGACCCCTCTCAGTGTGACACCACAGGAAATCGATACCAGGCACTCAAGGTCAATGTACTGTTGGAAAACTACTTAAGCCCTGAAGGATGGAAGGCCTGCCTGTAGATGAAACAAGCTATTGACATCTCCCCTTCCTCCCATCCTCAAACAAATACACGTAGACACAAACATTGTGTGTTCTTTAAGGTTCCACAAGTGTGATGCTGATCAAATGAACAGCTGTGAAGACGTGGTGAGACACATAAAGACAGATATGTTCTGGAATGAGCAGAAAGATAGAATTCTTCAACTATTTCGCATTTTAGAAAGGTTCTATTTTTCCCAAATCGACTTGAAATGTGTGATCATTTCAGCACATCAGAGTTTATGTTCAAAGTACCATTATTACTTTTAAACGGCTGCATTATTCCTATACATTGGTATTTTTCTTTAGAGCAGAGTAATACTTCCTGTTTTTTTTTTTATTATTATCTGAGGACAATGCAAAACATCACAAAAAATGTAAAGAAATCAAAAACCCCAGAAAAGATTTTCTTTAAAGGGCACAGAAAGTTTTGTTTTATATATATATATGTATATATATATAGGCCACACATCATATTTACCAAGTATAAAGAACTGTTTGTAAGGGAGTTCTGTCAGATTTTTTTTTGTAAACGTATATAAGAAAAACATAAACACACTGAAGCCAAATCTGCTCTAACATGTTCTATTCAAGTAATGACCCAACCCATGAGCAATTAGTCACTGAATGACTTTGATTCTGCTCCGTTAAAACTTGAAGAGGAGTCCATTTTAGAATCTCCAACCACTCGTGCATCTGCACACACATGTAAATATCTGTGTGTTACATCTATCTGTTGGAGGTACCGTGAATTACGAGGCTCAAATTTGGGTGAATTGCTGGGTTTGTCTCAGCTTTGGCAGCTTCTCCGTTGCCACAAACCCAGAAGTGGTGTAACTGTCCTGTCTTTTTCCAAACTCCTCTTTAGGTTGCCCTCTTTTGCGTCACATTTGCATTAGATTTCCAGCCGCTGGCGTAACACAACCCCGTCGTTGGGCTTTTCTCTAACAGCGAGGTCAATGAGAAAACCCATGATCTCTTCAGCGCAGCTTCATATATCCATCTGAGCCGAACCTCTTTCGAAAAAAAACTCCGATTACCATATCCCTGAATAATGCACAATAAATGTTTTTGAAAATGATATCACATTGCTTTGTTTGATTCTCGACGAGTCGTCTCGTAGTTCCCCCATCAAACCAACCCAAACACAGCGGGTGGCCTTGTATGAGACCAAGCTTTACATGGAGCCCACTTCATCATACTGAACCCACCCTACTCCAGTTTCACTCTCGTGGCAGGTTTATTTAAGTGTTTCTCCATCCTTTTAGTTCTTTTCGGGATTGATTTTCATTTACACTGAAATGATGTCTGCTCATGCACATCCTCTCAAGATCAAGCTGGGAGAACGGTCTGAGACCTCTCTCCTAACTTGATCCTGCAGCACCAGACCGGTTTGTTTTTCGAGCGCTTCTGCTCTAAACAGTTCACTCCGTGACACACATTCCACGTGGCCACAAGGTACTTTCGCTGAGGTTACGTATATGTTGCACATGTCAATACCAAAGCTCGACATCCTGTGCTGCAGCAACAACAGTCTTTCATTAGAAGACCTCAAGAAAAAGTCCAGATTGATTGAAAAGCTGAGAACGGCTCTGTGTTGCTCACACAGGAAAGCCACAGCGAGACATTTCAAGTAAGGGATAAAGGGCTTTTCAGTTCAGCACAGTTTCTTATGTAGTACAGATGATGATGCATGTGTCCTGGATATAGACGAAAGGAGAGAATCACAGAAACATAACCACGTATTTTTGTTACAACACCAACAATTGCACAGAGAAGCTTTTATGATGACGACATTGAATACGAGACAAATACAGACCGTAGAAGTAGGACTCTTATAAGGGTCTTGTGTAAGATTTAAGTGAAATTGCTCACAAGTATAACATTTTTTTATCTGTGCATAATCACCTGAGTGTTCATGTAACTGTTCGAATGCCACAGAAAAGGCAAATAGGAATGGGTCCTCTCTTCATAGGCAGCCATGTGCAACTGTTATGTTTTGCAAGTCGCCCAGAATGGAAAAATATTTTTGGATTCCAAAAACAGTAGCAGCCTGTTGAGTTTTAATTACACCTGAAGGCCACCATATGTTGTCCTATTTCCTGTAAGGCCTGCAGTGAAGGAGAGGTTTAGAAGAGGGGTATTCAGCAGCAACATGCAACGTCCTCTCTATGCCACTGAATTAAAGTTGCAGTGTGTACGATTTGATGACATCTAGTGGTAAAGTTGCACATTGTATCCATCACCCCACCCTCACCTTTCTGAACATGCAGGAGAACCTATGGTAGATTTCAGTTGTCATTAAAATCCAGTCCAATCTGGTCTACTGTAAAAACACAGCAGCCTCTGTAGAGAGGAACCCTCCTCATGTAAACATACATTAATGGGTTAATTTAAGGGTGATTTTGAAAATGTCAGTGTGTTTTTTTGCATTTTTATCTACCAATAGATGTGAAAAAAATGACCAAAATCGTACACACTGCACCTTTAAACACACAGACCACACTAGACTAGATATCAAGATGACAACAGTTCCTAAACACAAATGCATATTTCATTTAAAAACAATGACTCCATGAAATAAGTTTGCCAGTTATTAATTCATTTTCATTCTGAGGTCATTCGTCTTCAAACAGTTGATTAATGTGGCCCAGCATGTTTGCCTATTTAAACATTTATTGGAGATAATTTGATGATGATGAATATTCTTTCTCCTAATAGTTGGTTTGGTAAAAAAACAATTTAAGTCATTTTGTGACAGAACTAGTGCAGGGACATAATCGTAACTCTCCCTGCTGTGTGCGTATGTGTGTGTGTGTGTGTGTGTGTGTGTGTGTGTGTGTGTGTGTGTGCTTCTCATCCTGCCACTGCAAACAAAGGTGAGATTTCCAAACACTTTATTTAGATTTGGGTGGCAAAGTAAGTCTGGAAGATACAGATGCAAACATCACAGAAAGATGCAAAGGTGATCGCTCAGAATCATTGAGATGAAGCTGTAAACAAAACTTTCCTGGGCAGCAGTAAATGCGTGGCGCACTGCATATATGGCATAACTATAGTGGCAATCCTTCAGTGGATTTATGTTACATGCTCTGTTGTTTCTACTGTGCACTACACACACGGAGAAAGCCACACACACCAACACACACACGCACACAAATGAATCCAGTCAGGTACGTTGTGAACTTTCTAAGAACCCACACAACACTCGAGATGAATATCGCCTTCATCTACATAATGGATTATGTGGGTCACCATAGAGGTGGTCTATTTTTCTTACTCCACCTCATCTGTGGGCCTTATTCTTTTTATACCTACAGATAAATAGTGTATCCAGACGGCACAACACATTTGTGTTCACGGCTCTCTTCCACCTAACCTATTTAAAATCTGAAGTCATTCACACCTCGTGGAGACGTCTCTGCCCCCGACAATCAGGATGGAGCGCCTTCCAGGACCCGACTCCCATTTTTTATTGCACTGAGAGAACTGTGACTAATGTATTTAGGATGTTTGTCTTTCTGCCTGTTGGAAGCACGGTTTGCGTGCAGTTTGTTGAAGGGAAGCGATAAAGGATGGGGCCAACAGCAGCATCGTCAGGCTCGACAGAGAATGAAGAGCTGGAGAGGAAGCCCTGTAGCTGAGCCGCTGCTCTGTTGAGAGCTCCGACTCCAGTGAACCACCAATATGTGGGTGTGATGTTGAGTTGCTTGACGGGTCAATATGAATTGTAAAGTTGAATCTAAATCGTGTGTAAGTCTGTGCACAAAAAAATATCAATTGGATTCACTCGTGCCTGAAGGATTGGCAATGATTTTGTATGAAGAGCTGCTGCTCCTGCATTGCTGCTATTTCAGTCTGCATGGGATCGCTGACTATATCGTATCGAGTTTGCTATCTGATCAGGACATATTCACGTCTGCTTTCGAGACACTTGCTTTAAATTTGGTAACATGCTGAAAAGCCACCTCATCTCAGGTGAAGGTGCTCATGGTGCATCGACAAGGGTGAAAGGAGAACAGGTGAGAAACAAGGGGCAGAAATGATGTGTGTTTTCTGTTTGTGGAAATTAGATACAGAGTCGGACCTGTGTCTGATGATGCATATAACTCCTCATTTGAAGGAAATATTTATGTCTAAACGTTCATGTCACCATGTCAAACTGACACCATTTTGTTTCTATATGTAAAGGAGTGTCTTTTTGAAATGAACATTCAATATTCGCATTGAAAGCGGAAGACATTCTATAAATATGCACTCCTGGTGCGCTAGAAACCATGCTGCTAAACTCATAATACTTTTCAAAAGCTGTTTGGAACATGTGTCAGATATTTTTATAAAACTTCTAAAATTTTATGCTGCCACGAGTCAAGGCCGACCTACAGTCCTTGATCCAAATTTTCATCCGAGGCTCAGGTTGCCATGTTTTATGACCCCTGGAGGCCACTGACAAGCCTTACATTAGCCTCAGTCTGGACCCTCAGCCGCCTGTTTGAACATGAAAAATTAGCCAGGCCCTCAGACACTGGTCATTATGTGGTCGCCACTCTGCTTTTCCACCATAGTCGGGCCAAATGGGACGCGGTGCCGTGCCAAAGGGCCAACGTCTAAGGCTGACTATTCACGGTAGAGCCTCCCCATGGAAATAGTAACGGCACACGGGGAGCCGCGCAGTCGATGGAAGGATGCGTCAAGGTATGGGACGTTTTAGAGGATGGAAAAGAGGAAGAGGACAGAGAGTGATGGAAAGAGAGAAAAAGATGTGCAAGGGGGATGGAGCAAGCTGCTGTCTGGCGGCCAGCCCCACGTCTGGTGTGGAGGCCGGCTCACTGTCTCATTCATGGATCCACTGGCATGACACAAGGAGAAGTCATAAAAATGCTAAATCAAATTACCTCTGAGAAGTTAAAGTACAGTTAATGAAAACGAAACATGTTCAATCACAATACCACTTAATCTTTTCCATCCATATGAGCCCGAAAACAATAAAAACGTCTAATACGTACAGATTCATTTACGACATGATGACGGAATGTGGAAATTACAGATTGAATGTAAACTGCAGAGTGGCAAAAACATGAAGTCGCAGAGTTCAGAGCTCTGGAGATGATTCACCTCCTTGGCTTCATTGAGGGCAGATTATTTCATGAGACTCTGCTGAGTCTCTTCACCAGCACTGATGGTGTTATCACGTGCACGTTAGCATGTGTACGGAAGTTAAAACTTTGGACCCCAGACAAAAAAAAGTGTGTGGTGCAGTGTGTGGGATTTGGGGACCTCTAGAGGTGAAGTTTCATGTTGTATCCATCACCTCACCCTCATCATTCTGAGCATGAAGGAGAACCTATGGTCGACTTCAGTTAAAAAACTCAACTCAAAATGATGTTTCGTGCGACCACTCTGGGCTACTTTAAAAACATGGCCGCTCCCGTAGAGACGACCCACTCTTCATGTAAATATACATTAATGGGCTCATTTAAGGGTAATGGGGAAAAAATAAAACATTGAAGTGATTATAAATTCATGAAAATGTCAGGATGTAATTGTTTTAAGAGAGTTTTAGAGGTGACAAAAATGACAGACATCTTCCACACTGCGCCTGTAAAAAAATTTTTTTTTTCTCACCCCATATATTTGGGGTTGTCTGAGGGAACTGATCGGCTTTGAAAAGAAGAAATAAAGAAGTGCACAGTTTTCATTTCCCGCTATTGAGCATTTAAAGCCAGTGTCAACTGCACGAGCTTGCATGGGGCCATTGTTTCTTAGCTACAATAACAAATAGCTTTGTCGTAGCTGTTTTGTTTTGAAGCTCGTCTTTCACCTCAGCCTCACGCTGCCTCTGATGATGTGTTGTTCCGACTATCCAGAGCCTGGGGGTCGTCGGGAGGCGTTTCAGAAGAAGGGAGACACTGGGAGACAAGAGACACAGGACAGGATATCAAGTGAACAAGACAAAGTATATATTGGGGAAAACAATAAGGAGAGTTGGATGGGGGGCGGGGGGGGGGGCGGGGACCGGGGGGGGGGGGGGGGGGGGGGGGGGGGGGGGGGGGCGGAGACCATGGGGCGTTGTTTGGGCCCTGCTCTGGTTACCGTAACCACAACGTTAAAATTCCTCATCATTGTGGCTTCCCTGTCATGAAGGTGGTCAGAGGACATGGAAATGATGCCAGGGGAGACCTCCTACTCTGCAGTTTCGATGCCAAACTCAGCCCACACACTATCTGTATAACAATATAACAGAGGAGGTCCCATCAAGACGTGCAGAGACAATCACTGGGTGGAAACAGCATTGTTCATTCATTTAAATGTTGTAAAATAAGAAAAAAAAGAAATGTTTCATGTTTTTTTTTTCTTTTTCTTAATAGTCAGTTCATAAAGATTTTTCATCTGAATGCAGCTTAGAGACGTGTGAAAAGTACAATTCCTTAAGTCTGTTTTTTGTTCAATATCACAAGGTGACCAGGTGAGGAGGAGCAGCTTGTAGAAACATCATTTCAAAATCTAAGAAAATAAATTGGTCCATAAAAACAATATTTTCAACAGTTACTATCTATTGAGGAGCTAGACCGCAGCTTTTACACATTCGGCCTTGGCTTACACCTGGTTGAGCAGAGCAGCAGCAAAGGGCGCAAAGCGGTACAATGTATACCTACAACCCAAATGTTACATTTCAGATGGAGTGGTTTGTTCCTATTTTGTTCAAAGAGACGATGAACCTCAGAGCGGATGGATGTGTTGGCCTTCAAATGAGGTTTTCCCTCTTCCACTGTACAACGATCACGTAACAACTTCTTCTGTTACATGATCACTGGCCCTGAGGCAGCAGCAGTCATCGTGTATTTTTCCTCCCTTTTTCTTTCATGTTATGCCCAAATCACACCTATGATATACGCAGAGATGAAGATACAACCCTGTTGAACCATGTGCTCAATTACCCTTTCTCAATTTCAATCTTTACACAAAGTAGGATATGAGCTCTAGACCTCGTTTTTAGATTGTTATGATGGATCCTGTAGACGTAAAGTGCCTATCGATGATAATGAGCTACTCTAAGTCGCCAATTAATTTAATTAGCATGTCTCTGGCTTGTGGGAGGAAGTTGGGGGAAGTAAACCCAGGCACAGGAGGTACATACAAACTCACACACGTACACACACACATACACACACACACACACACACACACACACACACACACACACAAAAAAGCCTCATCCAGTCAACAAGTTCAAACATAGAGTCATTGTGCTGTGAGGTGACAGTGCTACTTTCACACCTCCCACACAGAATATAATACTGTGATATTCACTGTTAAGATGCCCCTCCCTCATTACAGTACTCTCATATTATCCCTAAAAGATCGTGTATCACCGGTAGTGAATATGAGTGATTTTAATTACCGTCGAAATCAATCATTTATACAACACATTGCTGTCCCCTTTGAAGTTCTGTGCAGTCGTGCAGCAAACGGCGCCCGCCCATACCACAAATCTCGTGGCTTGGAGCCGCGAGTGTGGCGGAGGACTGCAACACAGGAGCTCCTCTTTAAGAGCTGTCCAACCTCGCAGCTTCACACACGAGGCCGAGTCTTATATTATTAAATCGGTGCCTTTTAAAGCTGTGCTTTTTACGACCCCACGTGACCCCCTCCTCCTGAAGGATCTCCTTTGTTTTTGCATCTAATCGCAGCCTCTTAAAGTTTTAATGGCTGCCAATAAAATATCGATAACTAATATCAGCTGGAGGCTGGGCTGGGTTTTTGGCAGGGAGGCGGAGGCCCCCCTCCCGGGCTGTATCCACCCTGCCTGGCATGTCTCCACTGACTCCGGGGCACACAGATGTGCGCCGGGCCCTAATGTCTTCCTGTGCGGAGGAAAAAAGTGGGCGTGGTGACACGTGTAACATGCATGAAACGTGTCGGACGCGGTTAGACTCGTTTCTGGAGACTGCGCACTGTCGTAGCTTTCTGACGGAGTGAGTGGGGTGAACAAAAGTTAAGTCGGCGGATCAGCGGTTCTGTGACAAACAGACCGACCCGACCCCTGACAGTCCCGAGGCAGTATCCACCTCCACCTTGTATAAACTACGCTGGCGAGACAGGCAGCAACACAAGCACATTCACCCACTTTTTAGCCCTGGGGCAAGTAAACACAGGTCACTCCTCAGTTGCTGTTACCGTCACCGTCACCGAGAGTCAAAACTGCACTGAGCTGCAGGAAATGACAACTACGTGAAGAACAACGTCCGCGCGACTGCGATTACGTGAAAACTATACGGTCAATATTTGCATGTCGTAACAAACCGAAACACATGTTCACTATCGCCATACCTTCGCCAACAAGTGGGGGTGGGAACGAAGACGCTTGCGACGTGAAAACGAGTTAAAGCATTTGAGAATGAAGAGGTCACGTATGGCGAAAGGAGAGGATAAAAAGACTATGTTTACTCTCTTTGTAGATTCCGGGGAGATCTCTCATTTATCTCTCTCCTTAAACACAGTGGTTCACCCTGCTGCTAAACGCCAACCTCAGCACTTTCTCTCCCTCTCCTTACCCTTTAATATTGATGATTCTCACAGGATAAAATAAGTTAAGTGGAGATATGGTAATCCCTCCTCTGCTTGCTGAACTCGTTTGTTTACTCTGGGGTGACTCCACTGATGTAGCTACGCCTTTCTAGTCGCATATAATTTCACGTTTAGCAAACGCTCCCCTCTTTAATGTGCCCACTATCAAGGTCATGAATAGCTAAATTTTTTCAGCCTCCAGAATTAATTATTCACAGATAAAAAAAAGGGCTCTCTCTGAAAACGAGCACCGCTCACTTTGTTGTCCGAGAAATATATCCGAGCACTTTTTAATGCTCCGTGTTTCGGTCACATAAAATTGTGTTTGCGCTCGTGATATTTTTCTCCTTTACCTTTCATCCTCGCTTAGAGAAAACATGCGGGGAACATGCTGCAAAAATAAACCAAGCTAATGGAAGTAATCACATTCGGGAGAATTTGGTTGTGTCTGTGTGGGTGGAAAAAAAAAAGCTTATATGGCAGAAAAAATTTGAAATCCAATATGGTTCTGCAGTCCGTTGCTTAACGAACTGAACATTTTGTGTTCAGTCACGGTCAGGCTAAAGAACTGACTAATTCTACGTATTCATGTGAGAGAAGTCTTCAGCTGAGCATGAAATAAGAGCAGACCAGACTTATTTCTTGGTAATAACAGCGATGGCTGTGCGTGGAATGGCTGAATTCCTACTCAAGGTTACAGCAGTGATAGGCCAGGACACCCCTGTGGATCCTCTCTGCCCAAACATTACAAATGGACGGTGAATTCCCACAGATTAGGGAGGCTTCATTGTATAGTCTGTTTGATAAAGGATTAATCACAGCAAATCCGTTAGTTCAGGGATTCTGTGTTTGAGTTATCCCTTGCATTTCAGAGCTTTTACTCTCATATTTCTCACTTTTCCCCTGTCATTTCTCCAGAACTGGTAAATATGTTTTTTTTTTTCCTGTCCCAGGACATTGGAACACTCACCACAGCTAACAGAGAAGTGCAAGAAAAATACTTTTGCCAGTTGTTTATCGGTCACTAAAAAAAAAAAAACATTCATTGATGCGTGCAGTTGTTCCTTAGGGAAGGTTTCAAGTCACCGTGCAACTCTGAAAATGCTCATGGAAGTATACGGGAATCTGCAGGTCTCTCAGGTTTTCCTGCTCATGTCTGGATGCAGACGTGTGAAGTTTCTGTGGACTTCCCCCTGCTGGACACCGAGCACGATTTCTGCAGAAACTCAGGGGAGGGTCGAGTGCGAATGCAGCAGGAGGGGATCGACAGGGTTTAAGTGAATGGCAGTGCCTTAAATGAATAGACTATAGACGTATATCACACTGAAAAGGGTTAGATATCACCGAATGTAATAAATAAACCATATTAGCTATATTTGCACACAAAGAAATGAGATGTGCAAGCATCTGGCAATAAGGGCCAACGCAAGAAAACAGAGGCTATCGTGTTGATTGACGTGAAAAAAAAAAAAGTTAAAACACAGAAGTTTACCGGTCCTCAGCAAAATTGACATGTACCCTGCCTTCCTCTAGTATTTGATTGTGTCTGAACAAGACAACACCGCCAGATCCTCTGGATTATTTGTGTGTCTGAGCTGAGAACTTCCTCCTGCCTTATGTATGTTTGATCGGCAAACAGCTAAGACAATCTGGACACCCCCCCCCCCCAATCTGAAAATCCTACCTGAAAACAGGCCATAAAATAGTGTTACTTGAAGGATGGTGGAGAAAAAAAGTCCATTTATCACTTACAACAGCATTTCCCTGCCATTGGTTTCACGTTTATGGGTCTCGGGTTGTAAAAGTGCTAATGTCAACAATCCATTAGAGATCAGAGTTCAATATGATTCATAAACTTTCTATAGAACACTCAAGAAAGACAGTTAGGGCAAATGTCATTTGAGGTAATCTGTGCACTTCCGTTTGAAAACGTATTAATATTATTTGAGCAGCTGTTTGCTTCACCGTAATAGTCCTGTTATGAACATTAGTGAGGATTTACTGTCGGTAACTGACAGTAAGGACAGATCCACCCTGCCACAGTGTCACATGAGCTCACGTCGTTGAAATATTGTTCGAACAAATCTGATAAACATCCGATCAATCCGTTTGATTTATGGAGTTTATGACCCATCTTGAAGTCAAGACACAAGATGGAGAATTGCTCTGGATTGGCTTTTATTTTCTTCCAGTTCTGAATACGCAAGGTGAATTATATTGATGTCTTTTGTATTAGCACGAGTACACACATAAAGTCGAAGCGGTAAGGTCTCTCACGATAAACTCATCCTCACAGCACGGCCCCGACCGAGACAGACACCCCGGCAAGAACAATTCATTTTAGCTGCGGCCAACATTTGCAATTAAGCTTCATCTTAAGCTTCTTGTCACATTCTCACGCGCTGCCTTCTCTTTGAATGAATCACCTGTACAGTTTAATTACCAAGTCTCTTTCCTGCAGCCCACCCACCACCATCAGCCTATCTATTGCAGGCCTCATTATCAAACTAGGGCAATTTCCCCTCAGCAACCCCCCATCTCTAATGCATGGTTGCTTTAAGCAAGACTGATGGTGGCCAATAAAAGTGTTGGTCTGAAGCAGTATAAATGATCAGGCATAAATGGCTGTTTTGAAATCCAAACAGGAAGCGAGAATGAGACTGTGACAGCTTGAGAAGCCGGAGTGTCTGCGTGTGTTGGGTGAGGCAGTGGACGCTGAATGATGTTAGAATGATTCTTCAAAATCTGATTTTACACATTGCACTAATTTGGACTGTGAGGGTGCATTCATCATTTCCACTTTCTCAGTTTAAGATTATAACACCATGTGAGTTGAGAGGAGCAGTACATACACTTGTTTTCTTTGGACTCTCTTTGAATGGAAATGAGTGCAGAGGCTGTTACAAGGGTAAGAAATGAGTCATTGTCTGACTGCCAGCGTTTGAAGTCGGCAGACAACCGGCAGTCTCGCTCTCATCACAGGAAGACACAACCAATAACTGGTTGGATTTTTTCTTTTGTTTTTTGCTTTCCCAGCGAATGCAAGCCGGCTCCATGAGCAAGTGTCATGTCATTTCACCGCCACAGGTGTCGCTATCATCAAACATTTTGGGAACGTGCCTTTACGTTCCTTTAAATGTGATTGATTTGAAGATGATGAATGACATTGAAGAAGTGTTTGCGTGACATGTGAACAAGATGCAGTTAATCAGTCATCGGCGATCAGGAGCAGGGAGGCCGCTGCTGTTGCTCACAGTAGCGTGAGCAAACCCCAAAGCCGTAAGTGTCAATATGTGCATTGTACAGGCCAGACCGTGGCGTATTGTGGCAGCATGGAATTTTATAAACTCCCCGCGGTGGATTTAACCAAAGCATAGAATTCTCCAAAGGAAACCCGCTGCACATGCGAGGGATGACGGATACATGTTGCTGTTGTTCAACAGGATTGTTAGAAACCTTTTCCGGATCAATAGATGACTGCACGCTGTAAATTAAACCGTAAATCTCATCAAAGAAAGGGGGGGAAAATGCTTCAGTCAAAGACCTGGGATAAATGAGTTATTTCATGGAGATGCACAATTAAATGGTGTTTTATGAGTCAAAGTCAAAGCTACATAAAAGGTTAATTCTGACTAAACCCGATATTGTAAGAGTATCCCTTCTAGGTCCCGTAAATAAGTTGTCGCTTCAGTTCTCGAGCGGGACCTGAGTCTGATAACAAACGCAGCGTGGCCTCCGTTAGTTGAAGCATGAAAAGCAGATTCTGTGGCAAGCGGGGAAGCACGATGCGCAAACAGTCGGATCAAGAGAGCGTTACTCTTTGTGATATGAGCAGCACTTTAAAGACAAGAGTCCTGCATCAACTCACAGCCACAGCTGTGTATCAAAGTATCAGAACATGCTTTAACAGGGAGAGGGTGTTGAAGTCACTCAGAAGTGTGTGTGTGTGTGTGTGTGTGTGTGTGTGTGTGTGTGCAGAGTGTACTGAGGACACCACTGACATTGTGGTTTCACTTGTTATGTAATGACTTAAGTGTAGCCTTGTGACTTAGAATACATAGACACTGAGTGTTCTTTCCGTGAAGCACATTAATATGTATGATGAGACGGCCTTGGTGTGCTCCAGTTTTCAGCCTTCCTAGAAATACAAGTTATTTTCCTTTCAAGGATTTAGTGAAAACAGAGCCTTTATTCTGGGAAATTTGGAATGGCAACCATTTTATTAAAATTAGATCATGTTCTCAAACCGGTTCCAACCCACTCCGCTGTCCCACTTGGGAGTATCCCTCCGAGCTGTGGTCGCGAGGCCTCAGAAGAACATCTCAGCCCTGTGGCTTTGTACTGGCCAGCGCACCCCGAACGTGAACACGGCCAAGGTGGTCACCGGACAGAGCTGTGCCTCTTGGCTGAGCTGAACCCCGCACTCGGAGCGGAGAGCGGGGTCGTTAGTCCAATTATACGAAGCTTACCGTAGCAGTACATATGTCATGAGTTGTCCCGCTCTCTTTTGGTGGTGTTTGTGATGAAATGTCTTTCTCCTCTCTGCTCTGCGGTGCGAGTCCTGGGTCCAGAGGCCAAGTCTCTGGTGGGTTGTCATAAGTTATGTCTGGGTTTAGCACATTGCTGAGGCTGGCTGAGGTTCGCTGAAGGAACCACAGCCTAATTCACCCAGCACTGTGAGGAGACGGTCCGTCTACAACACAGAGCCATGACCAACCAGTGGCTTTACTGTGGGGGCTGCTCGCCAGAGATATTATCCCCGTTCCCTTATTGCTCTATCACCCCTGCCCTTCGTTTGCCTTCCTCGTATGGGAGGGACTTTGAGATTGTCAAGTTGTGTGACTTTGTTTATCCACAGGTTTTTTTCTTTTCTCTTTCCCCGAGGTAAATTTGCTCTCTGAATGTTCTATTTTAAATGTACTCTAGTATCACTTATTAACCTCGAGATCGCGCCGCTATCCAAACAACCTCGCCAAGTTGTGCTTTATCTACTACTATAATAGACACATGTGGCAGGGTTTCACTGCCAAATCGCCGGTGAGATAAATGTGTGTGTGTGGACATTTCACTCAAGTGCTTTACAATACTTGAAAAGATAATCCATTTTCAAGGAGACAGGAGTGGGTGGGAGAGTTTGGGGGGTTTAAACACACTCTCTCGCTGCCACTTACTGGGGGATATGTGGATGTGATAACGGAGAGTAAACACACTCTAGCAGCATGTTCGTGCACACACACACACACACATACGTACATGCACACATCCACACACACACACACACCCACAGGCATACTATATACATGTGCTCCTTTCAAATCATTCCCTGCTGCCACCACAGCTACTTTACAAATAATGGTCCCAATGTGTGTTTAGGGCTCCAAGGCTGTGTGAGGCAGGGGACTGGGCTCCATGCCCAGTCTGAAACCCTGTCATAGTCACTGTAAATTTCTCCTCGTTTTCAGCAGCTGTAATTTAAGGGCCAGATGTGCGGGAGACTGAGGACAGAGTCAGATAAACAGCTTTTCCATGCATACTATGCTACATATCCGCTCGCCACAGAAAATTATGTTCTGTCTCAATCTGATGTTGATATGCAGTACACATAAGGGTGGTTTGTTATACAATATTTACTTCCCCATTATATCGTTTGATGTCTGGATTGATGTTTTTCAAAACAAAAGTGTTACTGTTTGTAAACATGGACAATTTTCCATTAAGTAATAAAAGTGTACGGTGGAAAACACTGTACACCATTCAACTGCTACTTTCTTTCAAATTGGCATTACACATTCCTCCTTTAAAGGTGCGGTGTGTACGATTTGGTGGCATCTAGAGGTGAAGTTGCAGGTTGTATCTAGTACCTCGCCCTCATCCTTCTGGGCAATCAAGAGAACCAATGGTAGACTTCAGTTGTCATTAAAACTCAAAGTATGTTTCATCCGTCCACCCAGGGCTACCATAGAGAGGAGTGTAATGGAAACAGATAGGTGATTAATGCCCCCCCCCCCCATTCATGAAAATGCCCCCCCCCCTTTACCTTTTACAGCCTGAAGAGGACCTTGTGGTTTCTGGTTTGTCCATTCTGTTCCACTGTCAAATGAGTGAATACTGCCAGAGGACCCACTCCTGATGTAACTGTAAAAGACACAATC
Source organism: Chascanopsetta lugubris (assembly GCA_016785325.1). Classification (NCBI taxonomy): domain Eukaryota; kingdom Metazoa; phylum Chordata; class Actinopteri; order Pleuronectiformes; family Bothidae; genus Chascanopsetta; species Chascanopsetta lugubris. Next base: position 125,323 of record JAFBJT010106103.1, on the reverse strand, counting down.
AAAGTGGAGATAATCATTCATTCAAACACTTTACATTAAAATGTCTGTCTCTTCTCACAATTCTGTCAATAGACATTTCGCACACTGCTCCTTGAACTGAAACACACCACCTCATGCCATGAATATTAGTGCGGAGGTTCAACCACTGTGAATGTGACATTGAATTCTCCTGCCAGTAAGTAAATGTTTCATTGGCTCGGAAGACTCACAGTGACACCCTCAGAGACACTGGCAGTGTAAACAGTGGTTTTTAACCAGGGACATGATGTTAAATCCTGGATATCCACCCTAATTGGAAATATAATGGAAGATGAAGGGACACGGCCAAAGTGGGTGGGAGGCCCGATGAATTTGCTCGGACTGGATATGTGAAGGAATGTGTTTTGGCAATACCAGGCAGCACACAGCTCAGGGTGAGTGTGAAAAGTCACACACTATAAGTTGGAGTGATCGGGTCTGGACATGGCGATGTAGGTCACGGCGGACTGTGGACGTCCGCGAGTACGAGGGCAACGTGTATTTGTCCAGCTGACAGAGACCGATATGGAACCTTCATCATGACTGATGTTGAGTTTTAATGGGACATTTTTTTTACAAACCCACCATATTCAAAGCTCTTTGTTTTAGATTTAAAAACGTATCATTGAAATCACTTGTATGATTACCATCTCAGAATGCCATCCGTATCCAGCAGAGCTTGTTTTGCATATATATATATATATATCCGTACAGCGCTGTGTTTCCCTCATCGTCTCTTTGTTGGACCGTGACACAAAGTACAATATACAAGGTCCGGGGCTCAATGTGCACATTCCAGCGCAGCCCCCCGTGCACCTCGATCCTCTTTATTTAATTTCATCCTGTGGAGCTGCCACTTTCAGCTCACAGCTTCCACATACACACAAGATTAATGCTGCTTAATTAACAGTACAAAGTGACTAATTGGGGGTGCATGTCAGTGTTATATGTGTAATTTGCACATCAGTAATGATAAGTTTGGGGAGATCCCTTGTGTCAAAACATGTTTATTTGCAGCAGGGTTTTAAAAGCAGCGGTTGTTAATGCAGGAGTAATTATTGATTTACAGAGACACATGCAAATACACACACTTTACACTCACATACAAATACAGAGAGTATTCAGATGAGTGGTTGACATCTTCATCCTTAGTGTGTCAATTCTTGTTTTATAAACTTTCATGAAATGAGCGTGCAGCCATTATTGGATGGTATTTAAATTAATCATTTTACTTTTGCTTTCAGCTACCAGAATGAGATCATTTACTGATGCAAGTGAAATGTGTTACATTTTACAGGGGATTTATTTGATCTTGATCAAACATACGATGTGTAAGATATTAAATACGACATTATCTGACTGAAGTCTTACTGAGTTCACAGTTATCCAAATGTTTGATCTCATATTTTCTTTACCCAAGAATGATTCTTTCGTATTTACATGAGGGGCAGGTCTTCTCCACGCAAATGTTTCACCGTGGCCCAGACTGGACAAACCAAACGCCTTTTTCAATTTAAATAACATTCTGGATGTTTCAGTTGCTCCTTATGATTACAGTGACACTGATCCAATCAGTTTTTTGTGAATACACATTTACATTTAAAAACACTCCGAATTCATTGAGCTGAGCTTTACCTTTATTGCTTACCCCTTGTCCCAGAGTCCATTTTTACTATGATGACACCGAGTTTAAGAGCAACACGTTCCTCTTTAACAATGAGTTGTAATAGTTTAAAGAAGACAAAACGAAACGAATATGTTTAGAGTTTATGTATTTAGTGCGTTATGATACTGCAGCGTTAATAAATGGTTTGAGACACATGCATGCATCCAAGTGGTGCCTCTTAAACCTATGTGTGTGCTCTTTATATAATATATCATGGGCATGTTTGTGTGTGTGTGTGTGTGTGCGTGTGTGTGTGTGTGCATCCTGTAAAAATGGTTGCTACATTGGCCATGGCCAGACTGTCTGTGACCACACAGGGTGTAGCAGCGGGAGGTCGCCACCTTCCTGGTTTACAGCCCTCTGAGGAAGGAGCCTCATTTTCTCCCGGCGTTGGCGTCACTCTTTATTTTCTGCTTATAATACAAGCACTAATATTAGATCAGCAGGGACTGCTGCTCGATAGAAAATGCTTTATGCTTGTTAAAATAATTGCTCTCAGTTTTCCAACTCATAAAATTGCCTTTGTTATTCGGTGGGGAATGTATCTTCAGAGACAATCACTCTCCCGCCAGAGCGATGGCAACAGTTTTAATTAGTGGCATCGAACTTCCACAGAAATGAATCCTGGGTTCTGCACAGAGCGGTAATTGTTGAGGTAATAGTCTTATTAATTCTGCCACACGTATGGGGGCAAACAGCGACTCCAAGCTCGCCCCCCAAACACTCACACACACACACACACACACACACACACATCTACATCCTCAGAAATGGAATTCCAGTTCTCTGAGTACATGGATAATCATTTTTTGCGTTCTCCTGCCTTATAGTTGAGTATGGAAACATGCAGCCGGTGGAGACCTGCTGCGCTGCCTACAAAGGCCACAGCTCCGTTAGTCCTGCTGAAGAATTCCACCTGAAATTCTTTTGTGCCACGCGGCTCCGAGCTGTACGCTAGTTGCTATACAGAGGGCTCTCACAGGCATGCACCCAAATGCTGTAATCCCATAATCCTACCGCACAGGGGTCTCAGAACAGGGGTAGGAGGCAGGGTGGGGTAGTGTGCTTTAATTAAGAGCTGAACAGGGGCCAATAATGATGATGAACAGTGCAGAGAAATTGAAGTAATGGCTGAAACTTGAAAAATAGGGCTAAAAGAAAGCGTGCCCTGTAAGATAAGTATATACAGTATATATGTGAAACACAGAACATTCTTAATGACTTTTTTTTGTTTTGTTTAGGACAATAGCAATCATGAAAAAATGCTTATGCTGTGGATTTAGTTTATTGTTTGGGATTTTTAAGAGAGATGTCTCAAAGTAAAATGCTGCAGACCAACACAGGCAGGATCCGTGTTTAATGAAAAGCCTACTCTTCAATACAAATCACCTTATTTACTTGTGTCCTCTCTGGCTGTGTCTGAATTCATTTCCTTCAGTTAGCCTGCATTATTGCGTCCTCTCCCGCACTATTGATTTTAGTGAATATGGTTATTACGAGATAAAAACCTCGGAGTCTCCGTCCATTTATTGTGCTCCATTTAAAGCAGATTGAAAAGAGTAGTAACCAATCTCATCTCCAATTTACATTCACTTTGGCTGGGAAACATTCATTTCTATGTCAACAATCAATATCACTTACAGAATAATTGGAATGTTATTCATTTAGCAATATGCCTGTGTGGATGTATATCAGCCCACAGTGGGTGTGTGGTGTTGAAAAACAGATTATTATCCCTTTATTTTTTTTCTTTCACATTATATTATCAGAATTATGCAGAGGAAAACTAATTCAAATTAAGAACGATGCACGAGAATTTTGTATCTTCAAAGCACTGACCCTTAAATGTGTCCAAGTTTTCCTTCCAATCTTTATCTAACTGTGAGCAACATGAGGCGATATTGAACTTGGGTAAAGTGACAAAGGCCTCTAAGGCCAGGCGACAGGAAGCACCTGTGGTTCCCTTGTAGCTGGCAGCCATGCTCCACCAACTCTAATTCAATCACAGAGAGACAACGGGGCGGCCTCAGCTCTGCCTGATGGATATTACTCCTGTCAACGCCAGACCACAGATCCATGGTTGCCCTGTTCCAGTCTTACTGCCTCACACATGAGTTTCTCGCTGTACAATATTTTTGGCTGTGAGCATCCGTGTAAGTTACACAGCACCGGCTCCCACCCCTGGATCGACTCCAATTAAAAATAACCCTATACAACACGGGCCATCAACAACATTTGTCCAAGGGCCAACATTTTCTCGGCAGACACTGTGAGGGCCAGATGCTCTCGTAAAATAAAATAAGATAAAATGATTATTGTATCCTAAGTATGATATATGACCAATTCATATTTTAATTTTCCTTCCAAATGTATGTTATTTCTTCTACGGACTCATATTACCTGTACTGCAGCTCTCTCTGTAGGTTGCCTGGGTAACGTCCAACCATAACAAGCCATTTACTCAATGCTGAGGATATTAAGGAGTCCAGATGACCGTTCTGGAGGAACTTGCCACTGACCAATCTATGGACAGGATCATTGCGTATTTGAAACATACCTCTGTCTGCTAAAACTGATATTTGCCGTGTCCATGTCTTGGCTGAGGATGTTCGGTGACTTGTGATTGATGAGATTAAAGAAGCCAGATAACCATCGCTGGCTATTGATGAGTCCACCGACAATCCTCTCAATACTACCTTTCCCAGAAGAGCGTTTTTGTCAAATATGTTGATGGCAAAGATTTCAAAGAGGAGCTGCCGGCCTTCATTCCTCTGAAGTTCAAGATAAATTAGAGGGAGTGTTTCAAATCATGCCGGTGTTTGAGAGTATCCAGCAGGAACCGGCTACTTCTGGGTTTGAACCTGCAGCCACCTCCCGCTGGATGCGACAGAACCATGGACCAGTTGATCGACCAGTTGAATATAGAAACCTACTCTTTCCTCCTCACTCGTATATTCCGGAATTCAGTGATTTCCCCGGGCCCCAGTGGAGAGCTCTGGCATGCTGGATGTGGCCCGCGGGCCACCATCAATCAAATCAGATTTTATTTGCACAGCCCACATTCACAAATCACGGTTTGTCTCACAGGGTGAGTAACATCCTCCATCCTTGGACCCTCAGAAACCTCAGGGAGAGTCACGTGTGAGAGACCCGCTCCCAGGACGGACTGACGTACAATGTAAATGTAAATATCCATCTTGATCTCTGGGTCCATAACATTTAATCGCCATGATCCAGGGCCGACTGCCGGATCAGCCACAGCTGTTCCTATGGTGTTCACTGCTAAGATATGACAATCCCAGTTTGGTCTCCTTATGTGCAATCAAGCTGTCAACCTTTTATTGTGACTCTTACACTTACCCTTCACATTAACATCTCCACTGTACTGGTCCCATTGGACCAAAGGGGGCTGGAATGTGGCCCCGTGAACGTAGCGTATTTTCCTGTGTAGCACGAAGGTGAAGTGTGAGGACGAATTGTACAAGCAAGAACTGGGATGCATGTTTTTATTATAGCAAAGTCTTATATTTATTCCTTTGTTTTCCTTTTAGTTGGAGTGTGTTGTCTGGTTGCTCACCTACAAACATTCACCTAATGAGACTCTTGCATTGCCAGAATCTTACAGTGCCAAAGGCTACATGTTGTCTGTGCGCCCTGAGAAGCCTTTGTTACCAGTGCAGTGTTGTAATCACATGACACACGCACAAAATGACCTGGACATGGGTTTTTTTATTGACTGATAAAATCTTATTACATCTCAAAGGTTCCCAGGAGGAAACATCTCTGTTACAATATTGATATGATAATGAGTTTCTGTCTTTCACTCCATGGTGTGTAAACAGTTAAGATACTGTAAAAAAAAAAAAAAATCCAACAGAGTAAAGGCTGCTCATGCTTGGGTTAAACACAGACGTCATAAATTCATCATCATCCTGTAACAATCTTGACAATGTGGGTTTTGACTGATGCCATATCAAGGGGCATGGCTGGCAGTGTTAGTTGCCTTGGTTTTATCGCCATAGCCAAGTCATGGAGCTAAACCTGGAGTTATCAGACTTCTGCCATGGAGCTTGCTTCTCAGTGTAGGCCTCAATTGTTGAAATGCACAGACAGACTTGTTATCATCAATGGACCAAATGGATGAAAACAATCAGTCCACAAAGTGTGAACATGTCTTCAAACCTGATGTATGAAAGTCTGGTTTTAGGCTCTGGTCTCACTTTAATGCAGCTCCACAAGCCTGTGGGGGGGAAAAAAACCTTTGAGTCAGCCAGGAGCCCTTGTAATGAGGTGTACTGCTGAAAAGGCCTATTATAAAACAAAACTACACGACTACTAATTCTAAAGTCTCGCAAACCCGCAGCTAAAAGGATAATAGCTGGGCCTTAGAAAGAAACATAGCTGAGCCTCAGAATGAGAGATATTTAGTCCGACTGCTCTGCTGAATACAGAAACTAAATCAAATGGGTGTAAATTAAGAGATTGGTTAATTACACCGACTGAGAGTGCGAAGCGGTTAATAAGAGTAAGTTTAAGACTAGATGATTCCCCAGTGAGCGAGGGGGGGGGGATTACCTCTGTAATCTCCTCTGTCACATACAGTGATGCCCCAAATCTCCCCTCACCCTGAGGAGCGTTCAGCCCGTCAACTGAAATGAAAGAGGCCTTAACGAAAACCTCTCCTCTCCCACTCACGGAGCACTCCCATCCACGAGCTGTTTAACATGGACTGTGCAGCCCCTGCTTGTATGTACGCCAAAGCTAGGAGATCAGAGTCCAGGGTGAGGCTGTTTCTCATATTTCTTGAAAGCAAAGGAGAAACTTTCGCTCGGCTGTGTGTGTTGTGTGTGTGTGTGTGTGTGTGTGTGTTGGGGGTTGGGGGGGTTATGTATGGGTGTTCTTGTCCATGTCAGGACCTCTCCCAGGATAGGAACTGACCATGTCATGTCATATGGACCTCATGGGGACCAAAGCCAGGCATTGTGTTCAAATCCAAGTTAAAGATGAGGTTGTGTTTGTCTGTAAATGGAATAAATGAGGGACAGGGAGAGAGTCGACAGACACACTCAGATAAATCCCTTCATCAGCTTAAGAAGTATGTGTAATACAGCCACATTGATATAGAAATGAACTAAAGTCAGATAATGAAGTGATGTTTACCGTGGGCTGAAGAAATATAATAGCACAGTAGCAGTATGCTAACATCCCAGTCCCCACTTGGAGTTAAGAGACTGGGGGTATAGGATCCCTGGTTCTCTTATGCATTATCATAAATCATATAGGCCTATTTATTCATTCAATACCACACTGTCCCTCAGGACCATAATCTGTTTACAGGAGCAATGCAGCTTTGCATAGTACTTTCAAATCCATACCAAATGCATTTTTAATTGGTAAATAAATGCAAAATACATGCTAACAGGCGATTGTGGCCATGCTCCTGAATGCTTAAATATGGTTCTAAGCATGATGTTCACATTATGGATTTTGCATCACCATGTGTTTCCAAGGTGATTTATAATCAGCAGAGCAGCCGCTGTCTGTTGTGAAATAATGGAAGAACCAGTCCCAAACCAGGCTATGACTTCATCACGTCTGCACATGAATATTGAGGGTTTCACCAAGTCTCTGACAGAATTTATGAGAGCTCTCCTTCAAAGTACCGTATATGATTTTTTTTTTATCCCTATATCACAAACAAGTCTCAACTTGTCATGGACATTAACACGAAATGAGTAGTGTAACATACACGCACCACGATATGAAGCCAGCTGAACTACATCTGGCTACATATTAAATGTATAATGCTATGAATACAAGAAGTAAGTTAAATCAAGTTTTGAATTCGTCATTTGCAAAATATTTTTGTATTATTATTATTATTATTATTATTATTATTATTATTATTATTATTATTATTATTATTATTATTTCATTGAAAGTTTACAATTTAGAATTGAGATATTACACCCATTCATATAAACATGAAGAATTTATGAGAGCTCTCCTTCAAAGTACCGTATATGATTTTTTTTTTATCCCTATATCACAAACAAGTCTCAACTTGTCATGGACATTAACACGAAATGAGTAGTGTAACATACACGCACCACGATATGAAGCCAGCTGAACTACATCTGGCTACATATTAAATGTATAATGCTATGAATACAAGAAGTAAGTTAAATCAAGTTTTAAATTCGTCATTGCAAAATATTATTGTATTATTATTATTATTATTATTATTATTATTATTATTATTGTTATTATTATTATTATTATTATTTCATTGAAAGTTTACAATTTAGAATTGAGATATTACACCCATTCATATAAACATGATAAATGATATTACCGATAATATCTGACTATTACAGTATATTATTGATAATTAGCCTCTTTATTTTTGATCTGGTAATGCCTGAGCAGGTCCCGCATCAATCTTTATTTTGTTCTGCAGTGACTCAGTTAATCATTTTTTAGTGGGACCGAGAGCATGCTTTAAAATGTGACTGGTGTTCCAGAGCCACACTGAGACCAAAGGTCAAGGCACACAACCATGTGCAGCAGCACATGATTCTGTCGCATGCAGGTTAGGGCGTATCAAGCACAAACACCTGTGTTATTGCACAATTCGCTCACAGGGATGGTCGTTGAATGATGGTTAAGACAAGAACCCGGTCCTCTGGGTTGATTATGTGGAAGAATGAAACCCGATGCACGTATGCAGGCAAATTTCAAATCAGTTCTCAGTCTCAAGATTTTTCGATTTTGATTTTCATATCCATTCTTTTCAACAGATGAATTGTCTCTTTCAGATGAGATTCATGGAAAATAAAAGCACTATTGAAGGAGTTCATTTTACATGCAATCATTTTATGAGTCCATTCAATATATGATTATAACAACTTTACAGTAATGTGTTACTATTATGGAACCACAATACAATCCTATCAATAATCTTGGCAGCACTCCAAGAGGTTACAGTTCCAGCGAATTAGGTTCAAAGTTGAAACGTTAACCTTTATTACCCTTATTGGGAGTAAATGAAGATTAAAGTAGCAGTGCAGAGTTTACTGCATATGTTTTGAATATCTAAAGACAAACAATGAATTTGGTTTAAAACATTGACACATGTTGGATACATTTCAAAATGCAGAAAAGAACAAGAAAATAAAAAAGCACATTCTTTATTAAAATACATACAAAACAGCGAATTGACAGCAAATGCAAAAACAAAATGTATGTGTAGCGTCTCATTTTGTAACATGTGAATTCAGCTATTTGCAGCCGAATGTGTTTTATATATTTTTGTTTTTCGAGTGCAGACACACTCAATTTAGATTATATTAAAGAGGGGAAAGTATAGTTTTATTGTATGAATAATGTGACTGGACCGGATCTCTTTTGACTCTATTCAGGTAATGGTTTAGGAGCAAAGGAGGTAGTGGAATGTCATTTGTAAACACACAAGCAGTAAATCAATACAGCCAAAGATTTTAGATATTGTCCTTATCATGCCTTTATCACATCCTTATCAAAATATGAGCTCCTCCAGCCTCATGGATGATCAATGGACATTCCCACTGCTACTGAAACAAACACAAGGGCATCTATCTCTGCTCTATCCCCTCTTATCTAGACAAGTGATCACATGGTCATCATCCATTATTCCATTCATGATCAAACCAAATAATTCTTCAGCTTCGCCTCGACCAATGGCAGGTACGGCGTTTCTAAATTATTTTTCATGACAATTAATAACACACATCTAATCAAAGGAGTGGACCATGTTAGTACATGCAACACTGACATGCTGATCGAATCTCAGTGGAGCACACAGGAGTGTACTCGATGACACCGTTCAGTTCACACTGATCAGTGCCTTATCTAAGGTCGTATAAAGCTGGTGTCAGACATGAGGTGCTGGTTAATGATAAACCTCAAGGATGTGACAGTATAGTAAATCTGGTAAACACCCAAGGATAAAGGGAAACTTAATATTCCAGAAAAAAAATATAGGGCTATGTCAACATTTACCAAATTGTAAAGGTCTTCAAATGTTCAAAGCGGTGATGGAACATTGAACTTGATGCAAAAATGAAAACGATACATATGTTTTTCAAGGCAACTCATTTATTGCGCTATTTTTATGATTATATAACACAGTTGATCATAATATATATTTTGTTGTTGAAAATATACACTATACATGATTGATCTGTTTTAGCACAGACATAACAACTATAGCATTTTACGCATGTTGAGTTGCTGGGCTGTGTTGTGTGTGTGTGTGTGTGTGTGTGTGTGTGTGTGTGTGTGTGTGTGTGTGTGTGTGTGTGTGTGTGTG
>JAFBJT010106103.1:100096-115238 GCA_016785325.1 Chascanopsetta lugubris | reverse complement strand
TGTGTGTGTGTGTGTGTGTGTGTGTGTGTGTGTGTGTGTGTGCGTGTGTGTGTGTGCGTGTGTGTGTGTGCGCGTGTGCGTGTGCATATGTGTGTGTGTGTGTGTGTGTGTGGCGGACAGCTTGCGCAGACCCAACAGCGTATCACCTCGACTGTCAATCAAGCCACAGGGGAGGTGAAGGGTAAGGAGGAGACAGGCACGCTGGCTAATCATTTTGTAATCAGGCGTCAAAACAAAACAAAAAATGTTTATCTGATCAGTGCAGGCGGCTGCCAGAGTTGACATGGATGTTTTTCTCCCCCGTGTCATCATGTCATGGCTAATGGACAGTGGTATGCAGGGGAGTTAATTACTTTTGACGATATTCCCTGCTAATTTCCGATTTATATGGAGACCTTTTCTCCTCTGCCATCAGCCAGGCAGACAAATGGCTGGGCTGCTGTTTGCATCAGGATCACAGAAATGTCTTACACAATCTCTGTGCATATCAAAACATTCTGGACACCATTGTCTCCCTCTGCTACCTTAATTATTTTTTTTGTGTGAGTGAGTGAGTGTGTGCGTGTGTGTGTGTGTGTGTGTGTGTGTGTTCATAGTGAGGTAAAGGTGGCAGCCTTGTTTCACACTTGATAGATGACAAGGTTGAAACATTCACAATTCCAAGAGGCCGAGTTAAATACCAGTAACATGACAGGATCCTTTGCTTTCTTCATGCATTGTGCAGTGGAACTGCAAAAGAACCAGAGCAGGGAAAATAGATATGGCGTCTTGAAAAGGGAACCAAACTGGGAGTACAATTCAACAGTTATATACAATCTATGTGCATTGAAACAGGTTTAATGTCTTTGACACTTTTTTTTTTTCTTTGTCATTTCTTTGTCGCACAAAGAAACTAAGAAACCCAGGGGGTCATCATGTCTGAGGCAATGCTCATTAAAAAGCAAAAGTTGGTAGTTGAAAGCTATTTTGGGCCATGGGCTGTGGAACTGGCTGTGTTCCACGTGTCCTCAGTTGTGACACCAGCTGTCGGACACCTAAGAAAAGCTCTGGCAGACCGGCAGTGGAGAGGCTGCTCCTCCGAAGAGAGGCAGCTTTTTTTTCAGCGGCTTTGACTGACGCTTTGTCAAGTTGTCGTCACCTCTGTCACTTTCTTTTGCTTCAACTGGACTGAAATGATGTCACGTCATGAGATGGCCCGGGTCACCGACGTCCATTCCACGTAAACCGTAACTTTTAGTGACTGCAGCTCTTTACCTTCCCACTTATTGTGGTACAGCCCCCTGGTCTCATCACCCATGAAACATGAAATGTTGCAGGGTCAGTGGCGCATGTACGGCTTTTTGCATAAGTGCTACATACATTTTAATATTAACATCCATAAATAAATGCACTTGCATACTGCCTTGTATGTTGCGTATTTCCAGTTACAGTTATTATAAGTACACTTCAGGGAAAGTCTAATTCTACAACCCACAAATTTCCCTCAGCTCGGTCTAAATCTGTGCTCGTGACAGCTGCTCTCGAGACCCAGGGACCCCCTCCTCAAAGGCTTTTACATTATTATGTGTTATCCTAATGGTAGCAGTCAGCATACTTATCACTTGCGCCGGGCCTCCTGGCTGATGTATGTGTAAAGGCCAAAAGTGAAGAGGGACATTTTATATTTGACAATCAATCTGACCAGGATCGGTGGTCACCGGCGAAGACGGTGGTAATTCATTTTAAAAGGGGCTCAGCAGGCTACGAGGGGGCCTGAGGGGTGGCGATGGGTCCTCACCCTATGATTGAGGACCTGAAAGTGGAGCTGTTTTATGGGCTTCTTAATTTAGAGAGGCAGCCACTGCCACAGATACCTTGTCAATGAGGGAAAGGGCCAAGTGGGCATTTGTGGCTGACCTCCAAGATGGACATTAATTAAGCCGAGGTTTAACAGTGTTGGGGCTGTGTGCATGGGCGAGCAAATAAGCAGCGAAACATGGATTGCATGCGCATGTACCATGGGAGCCACCCAGACAAAAGGGCTGATCCATTGCACTGGGGACCTGTAAGCTGTCCAGGTGTATTCAGAGACTTAAATGATCCACATTGGTCATCCATCCTTGATTGAATAGGAAGTGGTGACATCCATATACCCTGTAGGTCAGAGATAGAAATGATGATACACAGACCCCAGCGTCCGCTCGCGGTCAATATGACAATATCCTGCCACCGGTTGACCGGAACAGGAGCCGTTGTCGGGGTTAACAGCGCTATACCTTGTTGCTCCGAACACAGGGTTGATTCTTTCAGGGAGGGCTCTTTGAAATCAAGAGATTGATGAGCATTTAAGCATGACACCAATCAATCAGAGAGACAAATCCTCAGAGTCATTCCGTGTGCTGTGTGCTATTCTGTGGCAGACAGGCACTCTCCCTGCATGCAAACAATGTCCCCAATTTGTCAGGGACACAATAACAACCCTGGCAGACCCCATTTGCATCACCGCGCGAACAACAAATATAATTGATCGCAGTATTGATAATTGTATTTTGAAGAAAAGAGATATCCCTGAAGAGTACTTGAGGCGTTTGAACAATCAGATCCTTAAATGAATCCTCTTTGACCTTTTTGAGGATAGTTGCAATTATTTGAGGTACAATTAGTTAAATTTCACCCAGATCTGGCTTCTAGCTCAAGAAAAAGAGACTGATGTGAATTGAAAATATTTTTTTTTTAAACATAGGAATGAGGAAGTGGCCATAGCTGTTGTCATCATAAACATTGCGACTTTTATCTTATCGTAACAAGTCCTAAAACGATGAGGACAATAGTTGACAATAAACAGGTTACATTATGCAATATAATCAACTTCTTCTAACTCCTGCCATGGAATGCCAAGAAGAATGTGTCTGTGCCGTCATCACATGGAAATCAAATTCGATAATTAAGCAGTAAAAGCTTCAGAAAGGTCCACACGTCTCCTCCTTGTGCCACCAGATTTGACTTGGTGTAGTTTGTGTTCTGAGGCCAAAATGGTTCCTAATTTGATCCGACAAGGGCCATGTGCTTGAGAAGATGACAATAAATCGACTTCATTCACAAGTTAAAATGAATCGTCTTCTGGCCTGAAGACGAATTGAAAACAACGCACTTCTCATTCAGGACACTTCTCTAGTTCTGCCTGGAGTCAGCAGAACAAACCATGCGTCACACTTCTTGTTTAAAGTGGCCACTTCTCACAGTCACTGTCTAATTGAGGATGTACCTCAGCCTGCAACAGTTGCATATGATTAACACACGAAACAAGGGGCCAATTGATCATTAGTGCATCAATATTTAGTTTGCATAAAATTATTTCCTTCAAACAGTCTGCGTTTATGGTGACACAGGGTTGCCTCATCAATAATGCAAATGAGCCATTAGGGCATTTAAGAGGCTGTCTGTGGTAATGACAGAGGCCCAGACGTCAGTGAGTTAATATCAAAGACGGTGCTCCCTGCCTCAATGACCAGTAACCGTGCCAATTAGAACCGTGCATGGCACTGACCTAAGGCCGGTTTCACATTTTAAGTTAAAGTGTGTTTTGTATGCTTTGATTTAATTCCACAAAAGGAAAGATATTGTGACATTTTTCACTCTCACAGGCTCTCTGATTTCACCTTCCGTTGTTTCTGATATATTCTTGGAGTTCACTTAACGCAGACTGTGACACAATATCAAACAGAAAGTGAGTAGAGATGATTACAAATGCAATACACTCTTGACACTAATTCTAAATAAGACAGTCAGACCTCATCTCAGTCCATGCCCTTTGCCTCAATTCATAAGTGTTCCTTGCTGCCACCTGTAACCTTGAGAACCCCCCCCCCCCCCCCCACGCCCCCCTCCCTTGCCCCCCCCCCCATCACTCTTCTCCATGTCTGCAAATAACAAGGAGTCAAATGAAGTGGCAGAGGGAGGAAATATTTACCATCAAATCAGTTGTGTCATCTCCGGGATCTGTGATGCCTGGCACTATGCAGGAAGGATATCAATGCATCCATCACATCATTGATTCCAGCAGGATAAAGGATTCACACGTTCACACCGTAAAGGTTATTTAGATGAGAAAAGCCTGTCATTCTGCAGCAAGTCGCTATTTTTAGGTAACAGTACAGTACAGTACAGTACAATACAGTACAGTACAGTATAGTATGGACCATGTGACCTGCAGCCGTTACCCCAACTCAAAACGTATTTCCCCACAAACTTTTAAAGCTGTCACAACACAGGCATTCCAGGATTTTTGCAAAGAGATAGTTTGAACTGCTCTCTCTCTCTCCCCCCTCTCCCTCTGTCTCTCTCTCTCTCTCTCTCTCTCTCTCTCTCTCTCTCCCTCTCTCTCTCTCTATCTCCCTCTCTCTGCATACTTTTAAAAGTACCCCAATGGAACTTTTCTACCTTAAAATAGCAGCTTCAAAACTAGTTTGATGGTTCACTGACTTGAAATTCGTATAATGGTTCCACCTTCACTCCCATACCACATCCCAAATGTCCATTTTACATTACACAACTGAGTGATAGTTGAATTTATGCCCAGTGAGTTCAAGAATATTGTCTAACTGTAAATCTGTTAATGACATGTAGAATTTATTCTAAGTCTGCTTTCATCTACAACAGGATTGTTTAGTGGTCGGTGAATTGGCAATTATAGTCTCAGAAGTCAGGGATCAAGGGTAATATCCTCGATCAGGTTTTCTTGCTGTTTGGGTATAGAGGGAACCTGGAGGGGCACATGGTGGGACACAAAGCTCAACAGAATGGAATGAATTAGGCTCAATAAAAGAGGTACAATTATTTCGCTGTAAGTACAGCGATAAGCCTCCTCATTTCTAGCAACACATGTATGTATGTATATGTATATGTGTGTGTGTGTGTGTGTGTGTGTGTGTGTGTGTGTGTGTGTGTTTGTGTGTGTATGTGGTTACAGTATAGAAGCTGTCTGAAGACTTTACCAGGTGTTAGAATTCCGTTTAGTCACACGCCAGTGAAACTGTTCAGGAATCTAAATCCTAATGCGATAGACTCCTGTTGTCGGAGAAATTTATAATCTGTGCTTTTTCACTCTGGACAATAAAATCGGACATGTCATATACACCGTCACATCAGGTGATATCAATCCATCAGACCGCCCGTGTAAATCTTAGCCTATATTTGGGATGCTGGCATGATGATATACAGTAATAGCCAAAATAATGGGATCATATGTCTCGGGATGACTGAGCCGTATCTGTGCCGGCCACGCCACTCAGTGCCTGCGCTCTGCCATCATCTCTGAATACTAGCACACGAGGGGGCTCGTTAGCCTGCTATTACAGATGTGACAAGCACACCATAATAGCCCAATTATCCCAAAATGCCAAATTTCACTCCAAAGGAAAAGCAGTGTGTTGTGATTAATGGTGAACACTTAAGGGGAAGAGTTAGACAATGCTGTTGGATATGAGAAAATATGTATCAGGATGCCGCCACTACAGATGCTTCCTCCCCCCTGACAACTGCAATTCATTTGAGATGCTATTAACATGCATAATTATGCTAATCAAGCAGTAATTAAGCACCAATTCATCAGAGACCATTTTTTTGTCTGTAATTTCATCAAGCATGGCTGTGGTGGTTTCTTTTTTTCATGCATAATTCTCCACACAATGTTGCTGAAATGAAGCGCACTCCTTTCAGCCTCTTTGCTGTATGTGTCTGTGAAGTGTGTAAACAGGATGTGTTCGTAACCCATTCTCAGATTCATTACCCTGTCCCCTTTGAAAGTCAAACACTAAGAGACTGCTTGTTTCTATTAAATTAAATTAAATTGTATCAAATTAAATTAAATTAAATTAGATTTAGTTCATAATTAAATACATTCAGTCTTGTGTGCATTCAGCTTTCCCATACAAAGTATTTCATAAATTCTCACCATATTAAAGATGCCACAAGAATGTGTCCTAAACTGTGGAGGTAGATGAGTATGCTAACAATTATGCTCTTGGAATTAAAGTCATCACAACTATTTGGACTGTTTGGGCTGTTTTTGTCATTTTTGTAAACTGCGAGTGACGTACCACAAGTAAGTGTGTAAATGCTGCAATGCCACAGTTGGGCAGCTGTGGTTGAGGGGGTTGAGAGGGGGGACAGAGGGTCGGTGGTCCGATTCCTGCCTCCCCGGATTCCATGTGCTGAGGTGTCCTTGGGCGAGACACTGAACCCCACATTGTCCCGTTTGCTCTTAGATACCAAGTTCTGCAGATAGAAGCACAGCATGAATGTTTGTGTGACAGGGTGAATGTAAACTGCACTGAATAACGCTTTGAGGGCTCTTCAAGACTTAATAAAGTGCTATATAAATACAGACCATTTATCATAACAACAGAGAGTGCAGAAACGTAAGTGTGGTGTGTATGAATGACTGCATGTATGATTAAAAAAAATAGTCCACTATTAACAAATCACATCAAACAACACATATTGCTGTTCCCGTGACACTGTCTTCTAATGTAGCTTGTATGCAATTTTATGCACAGCGGCATTCCTCTGTCCACTTCCACCCAGAGAGTCAGACAGGTGTTGTTATTGGACACGAAAGCCTGTGGTGATACATGTCAGTCTTGATCACCCATGATGATGGCCCGAGGTGAGGAAACTGCTTCCACTCCTCTGACCTGGGAACTCTTTTGTGTTTCAGCACTTTTCAAATCAAATCAAATCAAATCAGATTATATTTATATAGTCCACATTCACAAATCACATTTTTTTTATCACAGAGTGAGTAACACCGTCTGTCCTCAGACCCTCAGCAAGAGGAGGGACAAACTACCAGGTTTAAAAAAGCAAGTGTAGTGTAGCAACTACTTTATAATTCTATGTTTCAGATCATGTCCGTGTAGTGTGTTCAGTTTGCTTGTTAAACTAGTTCAAAAAGCAACGCCCTCTGGTGGCCACAGTCATTTTGACAATAGCAAATCAAAACAGAATTCTCTGAAGTCTGTTTTGATAAAGTCTTAACACGCATTTTACCGCTGTCTGTTTCCCCTCTGCGCTCCCAGGGTCCACTCACCTATTTATTAAAGCCAGGGTTGGTAATCCTGGAAGAGAGAGTTTCCCAAGCTGAGAGCTCCAGTTACGCAGTGAGAGGATAAACATATTGTTATGTTTGAGTCATGCAGCTATCGGTCTCTCTGCCTGTCACAGAAACAAAGTGACTTTGTTGCAGGTTTACTCTTCTTGTGGCTTATCGGGAAAAAAAGTCTATATTTCAAATTGTAACTTAAGACATGAGTACTTCAGTCGAGGCCTTGATGGGATAAATGGCTATTTACTTTAAAACAATATTCAGAGTGCCGCAATTCATTTCTTTGTATGTTTGTTTTATCTAATAGTGACTTTTATTCTGCCTCGCCTCGGTGAACTGAAAGAGGAGGGGTACGGGTCAAGAATGTTGATCATTCTCAGTTCTCCGTCTTCGGTTGCCCAGATCACATTCCACGGTGTCCGCCGAGGAGAGTCACACTGCGTTTGTGGTGAGTTCAGATCGTCTGCAGATAATGTGCGTACATTTATAGCCTCCGAATTTTGGGAATAGAAATAACAAAGCGTCATCCGTGCCAAATCAAGCTGTTAACACGGGCTGCGCTCGACACGCAGAGCGAGCGGAGAGAAGCCGCCTGCTGGAAGGGGAGGCACCGCGAACGGGATGAGATGGGCTCCGGGGTTTGACGGGGCAGAAGAAGGCTCGCGAAGACGGCTGGCTGCTCCTTTTGACGGCGCGTCAGGGTTGGCTCGCCAGCGACTCCGCCACATCTGGCTGATGCAGTCATCATTGTGGCAGGCCTGTCAGAACAAACCGGTGCGCTGGAGACAGAAACACTTTCAGTGGCTGGATGGGGAGGGCGCAACACATGCGCCGCCCTAACGTCGAATATGCTCCCCAAAACTGGCAAGCTGGTGGCAAGCTAATGACAGGAAGGACCAGTGACCTCGTATAAAAACATGATTACGCTCCACTAAAGACGTCTGACTGAGTCCACAGATCAAACAGACAGGCCGATGACTTACGGCTCTGACATGCTGGCGACTGGCGTCACTTTAAACGGGAGCATCGGTAACAGCGGGAAGTTTGCCTCTGTAATTTTCAGAATATATTTCACAACAGACACACACACGCACACGCGCGCGCATACACACGCACACATGCGCACACACATCCCCCACACACATACATACATAAAAGATGAGACGCGAGAGAAGAGGTGAAGGCAAGAGGAGGTTGGCGTTGCATCATGAACTGTGTTTTTTTTCTGGTTTTTTTTGATGCAGTCAAAGGAATTGAGGGTAACTGTGGAACAATCATGTGTAATCATCAGTAACGAGTTGAAATATTACTTATGTAACGTAAACCCCGATAATTTACGCTGGTGTTTTTTTTTACCCATACACTATCATTAACAAGTAACTTTGAAACCAATAAACGTCACCATAGCTTTCACTTAATTAAAACAATAGATATATTGAAAGATAGCATGTCCGTCTCAGTGCAGACTCCTGCGCACGCCACAATTTACTGCTCCAGTGTTATGAGAGCAGCTGACACAAATAATAGCTATTAAACTGTCAGCGAGTGGAGGCTGGATCACATTACTGAAATTAGCAAAGATGCACTATTATAAACACTTCCATTCCGTCTTAACACACACATGCCTACACACACACACACACACACACACACACACACATATACAAACACATAAAATGAAAAATCCATGTGTGGATGTGTTTAATAAGTTGTAAAGATCCCTTTCGATCTAATATATTACCAATATGTGCAATTTGATTTTGTGTTTGTTTTCAGATTGGATGTGATGAAATGTCTGATTTATACATAATGGTGGAGGTGGTTTCGGGTTGGAATGGTAGATCTCCAACCAGAAGGTCAGTGGGCTGAGCCCAGTCTTACTTCAGATCTCTGATTTCAATCTACATCCCATGAGTTTGTGTCTGATTAATGATTCTCGCATCCTTCGTTGTGGCATCACACACACGTTACAATACAAGTCATTATAAACGTAGCAGTTGACACACAACAGCGAGGGCTGTGCCATTAAGTCGCAAAAGTAACGTTTAAGTGACAAAGACAAAAAGCAGAAGTTGAGAGTTCACCGGTGCTCATTTCCATGCAGCCCACGATGGATTCAAAGGCAACACTGACATCTGCTGGGTTTATGAGGAGTCATCTCCAAAACTTTGCCTTGCCCTGTGTTTTTAAAAACCTGTTCTCAGCATGTTATCATGTATATCCAACATTTCCCAAACACTGATAAAGCATTTGTAGAATGAATCTGCCTCTTTGCCTTCAACTCTTAACCTGCATCGCTCTAATTTCCTCCCAACATTGATCAATTGAGTTGTGTTACGCACTTTATCAGCCGGACTAATTTATTTATGAACCTGTCATTTGCCATCATTGATCGGGATGTTCTCCGTCAAGGTAACTAATGACATGCGGAGGTAAAAGATTCCCTAATTATTGTGTTTGGTATAATTGAGCCTGCGGCGTGCTTCTGTGGGAGGCTTCAGAGGGGAGCTGACCGCTGCCCTATCTGCCACACCACCACACACGCCAGCAGAATCTCAGCAGATTCATTAGGACTGAAACTGATTGAAAAACCCCAACGCCGAGTGAGGCTTTATTCCACGACAGCAGCTCAACTACATGTTCAACGCAATATTCACTTGTTTTTTGCAATCGCTGGATAAATAGTGAGACCCGGATATTAGGATGGACTTTGGTTTGTGACATTGAAAGTCCACGTGTGCACAGTTTAGGTGAGGGTATTTCTCTAGACAGACGTGGATTATATATAATCACATGAATGCTCTAATTCGAGTGACACGTACACAGTTACACGGGAGCAGGTCTCGTCATGTCGCACCACCGTGTGTCTACAGTGGCCCAGAGTGGACAGACTTAGCACCTTTACAGTATTATTGATACTATCATCAATACACCGTGAGTTCCCCTGAATTGCCCAGAAGGCTGTGGTGGGTCGTCAAGGCCTTCAAAGCCTTCTCTGCTGGCCTCCACGCAATATGTATTTAGCTTTTTCAAAAAGATTTTGTTATAATTCCCGACAGTCAGTTCTCATCATTTCTTACTCCCTCCATGGTTACAGGTTACACTGCCTCCAGTCCTGTGTCTTCATCTTAAGAGTTTTTAATCAAAGCCTTCATTAGCAGTCATTTTATTTTGTTCCGTGTTATATGACATTTTCTTCAGAATATGACATCATCATGCTCCCTGGAAGAGTAGTGTATGTCCTGTTGACTTGATGCTCTGTGTTACTGCAAATGCCAACCACGGACACTGCTCCCGGGCGTTTTCCTGAGGCTGTAGATGTTAATGAAGAAATGTGCCGGAGGGTTCAAAGAAGAGCCGAGCAAACGCTTACTTCTTCTCCTTACAACAGATGAAGACTACAAATTGTGGTTTACATTTTTTATTTAATCATTTGCTCTGCTAATAATTTCATATGGCATCATGATTATGAGATCCGTATCTCATTATTATGAGATCTGTATCTCATGATTGCGAGATAATGATCTCGTAATTACGAAATGCGGATCTAGTAATTACAAGACAATGTGCAGAGACATTTTTTTGTACTCAGTGAATGCAATACGTTTCTATACACAAGAGACAACTGATCACTTGAAGAATTAAATTTGGACAAGAATGAATTGCATTTCTATATCTTCACCAGTAGTGGGCAGTATTGGATCATCTTTCTACTCAAACCCAAAGCTGTTACACTGCAAAACGTTTTACCAATTACAGCTATAACTAGCATAATGCATCATTTGTATTAAATGAAATAAAAATAAATGATGATATATAAAACAATATCATTGCATCGTATACATTTTTATTTAGGGCTAGTGTGCTATAGCATAATTTATAACAAACCCAACAAGGATGAGTATTGACCTGATGTTCATTATATAAGTGCATTTTCACATGATATATAAAACAAGCCGACTTTAGTGGAGAGGAATCCATTAAAGGTTTTTTCAACAAGAAACTTGTGAAGGTGCAGAGCAATACCATTTATGTCATTGTCAACCATTTATCCACTAATCTGGATTGCAGGGTATTTCTACCAGTACACATCGGGGTATTGGGGGGCATCAGTGTCAGGGCCAGTGACACTACAGCAGGGTTCAAGTTGGACTTGAACCAGTGACCTCTGCTTTCTGAGGGAACTGCTCTAACCACTGAGGCACTGCCACCCCAGTACCAACCAAACAATTGAATTTTGTCACTCATAGAGAAAAACTGCAAGTATGAATGATATCATGAGAGATATACTGCTGAGGAAATCCACATATTAAACAAAACAAAAAAATATATATATATATATTTTCACTAAATCAACATTAGATACAAAATGGTCGGTAAAATGTTCCGAAGCAGAATAAAACGCTTTGGAATCAGACTGTGTAAGGAATGCAGAGAGCAGCTTTCTTCAAAACATTTCACACGACATCATCATCGATCATCACTGTGAAATTAGGATAGAAATACACAAACGGCAGTTAAATCACCTGCGACACACTGCATCTCTGCAGCTCATTCAGCAAATCATCATGCTGATGCTTCTCAATGGAGTTCCTGCATTTCAATTTCCTCTGATTCACAAAAGTCCTTCTGTGTGTTTGTGTGTGTATGTTTGTGTGTGTGTGTGTCCATTGATGCGCTTTAAATCATTCTTCGGGAACATTCGCATCAGCCTTTATCCTCGTCTGCTCCCTGCTCTCGGCCTGTCGCTCCAAGTTCGGGCTGAGGCCCCTGAGGGCCGCGGAGGGCAGCCGGCAAACCCCGTTCAGTGTCAGGGCTCCGCTGTCTATCGGGCAGATGTAATCTGTTAGCTCATCGGGTTTTCTCTTCCTCAGGTGGCTGAATTGGGTGAAGCCCAGCTTTTTTGGCTGAAACCACAAAAAGTTCACCCCATTAATAATTCATTTAAAGTTTGTGCTACAACAACCAAAGGACACAAGACTGTGTATTTTCTCCTGCACCTTGACTTTAGCGGTGGTGGTGAGGGGAACGTGGCCCGTGGCATTGCCGTACTCGCGCTTCTCCTGCGTGGCCTGAGCCCCGACCAGGGCGGAGAAGGCCGTGGCCAGGTGGCGCCGCAGCAACGTCTTCTGGGGAGGGATGTTCAACAGCAGGGCCAACGTTTCAGAGCTGAAGCGCGGCTCCAGAATCTGAGGAAGAGCAGAGAGGAGTTATGTGTCTAGGCGGATGATGTAAGGACTTAAGGTCAGCACACTGAAAAAAAAAGGCGTTGCACTACACGTACAATCAGACCACCGTGAACGCCACTGCCCCGCAGATTTGGCGCATACTCAGCCAGATCCACTGCTCGGAGCCACTCCATCACACGGTGGTTAGACCACTGCACCACCTCCGAGGGACTGGGATTTTTCTGCACAAAGTCAAATGTAAAAAAAAAAATGAAAACCAACTCACTCCTTCCTAAGCCTTCTTTCGATTTCACACAGCACTGGGGCGTAGGGAGGCGATGCATGGGAGGAACAACGCTTTGTTGCCATCTTGTGGACAACTACTGTGAGCACATCTTTAACTTGTATCTCAGTCAAACCTTTTTAGGAATGTTATGTCGTTTGCAATAGTCTCTCGAGCACAGCAAGCAACACAGTATCAACCCTCCGCCTCCTCCCTTCCCTCCCGGCTCACCTCCTCCCCTGGTCGGCGTCGGAGACAGTGGGGGTTGAACTTGTTCACGTGAAGCACATGAATGGCACATTTGATGCTGAGATGGTGAAGCTGGCTGGTGACCTTTAAAATCAACAGGTCATTCTGGATGAAGAGAGACAGAGAGTTCATTTCAATAATCAGCAATACTCAATTCCTAACTTTGTGCTCAGGTGCTTTTAAAAAAAATAAAGTCTTACCACCGTGAGGTATTGTATCATTCGACCATCCACTCGGGCCTCATGGAACTGGTCTTTATACTGAGGCAAACCGATATCATCCAGCCAGCCTAATAAGGGATACATCAGACATTCATTCAGCTCACTTGTTGAAATGGAAACGATCATTAAAGCTTCATTCCCTGTAACTGTAACTGTTCAAATGTAGTTCCTGGTTTCGATCACTGGTTTGGAGTATAGTCAAAGTGTTTTCCGTGTGGAGAGTCTTACGTGTGACCCAGATGTGGTCCAGCTCTGACGACTTCTCGATAACTTTGGTGGTGAATGCCTTTAGAGCCAGCTGCAGCTTTTTCCTGTGCAGAGGGTTCTTCATACCCATCTCCTGCGTACACAAAGGACACACAACCTGATGTTTACCCCAACACTATGCAGGTGAATTCATCCCGAGCAGAGTATCCGACCTATATGATTACATGTATTCTTAATTGTATTAAGTATTCTTGATTAATGAATGTATACAGGACTTCCTTCAGGAAAAAAAAAAAGTTCCTGAGAGGCAGTGGTTCTCAACTGGTGGGTTGTGATCCACAAGTGGGTTTGTGGTCCTGTTTTCAGTGGGTCCCAGGCATTTGACTGGGGAAAAAAAGTGAAGGAAAAAAATCCTGTGCTGTTATTTTGAAGAGGAATTTAGCATTTGAGGAATTTAAGATTTAAAGGGTAATGGTGGGTCCCAAAGCCAGACCAGTTGAGAACCACTGTACTAATAATTGGCATATTTAGCATAATAGCATAATTAGCATAATACTCCTGCAATTAGTGTAACATGCAGTGGACATTGCACACACACTAAGCCTGGTCTCTTGAAGGGAGGGGCCGGCTTTGACTGGTGTGTTTACCAACAAATAAGCCATGTGTTCTTTACCTGTAAGACACTTTAGTGATTAAAAAAAAGTATTTAGTGTCTTGATTTATTCTCTGACCTTCTCAATGTCCTGAGGTGTAGCAGACAGCAGCGTCTGACCATTTTCTACCCACTGTCTGGAGAGACTGACGTACTGGCCCAGTCCATAGTCCTCCAGCCAGCCACACACCTGCTCCTTGGTCCACTGGCTGAATGGAATATTCATGTCACTGATAGGAAAAACAGATGGACACATTCAAATCAATTAAAAATACATATTTATAATCTGTGGATGAGATGAGAGAGCACAAGATTTTTCTCAAGAAGGTAAGTATTATGAATGTAATATTATTAATTCAACACCCTCAGGAAAAGAGGCTCTCTGGGTTTTACCGTGTTGCGTCATAAGACTCAGGCGTCCTGGTGAGTCTGGGTCCAGCTGTAGCTCGAAGACCACCTCTCTTGAACTGACCAGCATCTGGATCTGCTGCCTGCAGCCCTCCAGACTGAGTTCTTCTAAGTCTGTGTGGACAAGAATAAACTCTCAGGGACTAAGTTCATTCTCAGAGTACAATCATTAAAACAGTCATGTATACTTGTTTTTTCCCCAATTATTTTCACAAAATATCAACTGGAAAAAAAGAATGAAACAGTGACTTATTTGATAATTGCAGGAGTTTTTTTGTTTTTGTTTTTTTGCAGTCTTTATATGGAAAATATAGTGGCAAAGTACGTTTATTCTCGTAAGGCCAGCAGCGTGCAGTCAGGGGAGGCAAGGGAGGCAAAGCCTCCCCTGTCACGATGACAGATCATGAAAAATAAAACAAATAAAACAAATATATACAATTTATAATGCTAATATAAAAATGTTGAAATTTGTCCACTAGATATTTATTTTCCATACGATTTTAATAACCATTATCGTTTTTAAGCCAAAATTGCACAATCCCTCAGCAATCAGTGTATATGTTGCTGTCTCTCTGTATGTGGTCAATATAATGTTTGAAAACACTTTTATTATTCACTGTGTTATGTATATTCCGTGTGTTTGTTCTGACTGGTTGAAGATAAAGCCGCAGTGAAAATGTGCCAGGTGAGGCAAACAACACCCTGCCTGTCCTGTGGGGGCGGACGTGAGCACACAGGTACTTCTTGTTGCTGTTCTCATGACGCAGCGAAGAAGAAACAACGACGGAGATCCAAACAAGAAAAATGGCGCCGGCAGTTTGTTTGCTTTTCTCTCTTGCTCCGCCTGACTTTCAAAATGAAAGATTATAA
>JAFBJT010106103.1:67232-84960 GCA_016785325.1 Chascanopsetta lugubris | reverse complement strand
AGAAAATGAAAAGCAGCCAACAAGAGATTACTTATGCGTTGGGTCTGTTGTTACGGTCCGAGGCCTTGGTTTTCTGCTGTTGCGCGTCTGTATTCCACGATACGATTGTGGTTTCGTTGGTTCCAATTCAGAGTGGATCTCCCTCATTTGTCACAGATGGAGGGATACGCCAAGCACTTTCGGGAGGGGCACATTCTAGAAACCGTCCAGAACTCTGCGAAGCAGGGCTGCGGGGTCGTCGTGGCGAGAGCCAGGGTTACTGCCCCCTGCACTCTGTCTGAGCGCGGGGGCAGAGATGAGGGGGGGGGGGGGGGGCCCGGGCGGGGGCGGGGGGGGGGGGGGGGGGGGGGGGGGGGGGGGGGGGGGACGACGAGCCTTGTTGTTCTCACCCCGAGGTTAATGTTGTACTATCGGTTGCACAACTGTCCTCTTGTGGCTGCATCTATTTCAACAACTGCTGCAGGTGAGGAAAGAAGAAGAGGGAGAGAGCGAACAGGGGCGATGAAGAGGGGAGAGAGGAGGGACCGAGGGCTGGGTGAAGGGAGGGAACAAGGACAAAGGGAAGCAGGAGGATACATATGAGGAGAAAGAGTGACGGGAGCAGGGCCGAAGGCATCGGCGTTGTTATTCTTAAAAGGGGGATCATTTGGAAATGAGATATTTTAAGGGGCAGGAGTCAATGGTTTCAACTCACAACAAGGAACATGTGGAATCGGTTGCCACAAATCAGACGGGAGATATTGAAAGGTGACTCATCCGCAGACATGACATCCAGTACAGTACATTCTGGAACGTAAAATGAGGGATCACGCCGGAGATCTGGCTGCTGTTGGTGAGGCAAAAAAAAAAAATACAGTTTCAATTGATTTCATTGATTGGTGAAATATTGCCCAGCAACCTTGAACGGTACAGGTTGCCAGACTTGTGAAACGCTCTTCTAAACGCTTGGAGGTGAAGGGTGAGGTGAGGTGAGGTGAGGGGGAGTCAGCTGCAGCACGCAACCTCGCCACTAGTTGCCACCTCACACTCGCACCTTTAAAGGAAATCAAAAAGACGTCTGCTCCGGTTGAAGTTTGTCAAGGATCACAATGAAGGCTGATGGATGCGTGTCGCCGTTTGTGTCCCTGTTTTTCGGCTCTAAATAACCTGAAGGATACATCCGGTCCCGCGCAGGTCGGACCTTTTGATGAGCTCATCTCTCAAACGTATGGAGTCTTAGAGATGCTTTATTGCCATAACCTAGAAATGGCTCATGTTGACATGAGATCATTTACAAGCTACTCCCCCCCCGCCCCCCCCGCCCCCGAGCCTCCAAGGCTCAACATCTCTATATGTGTACTAACAACGGGAGATCACCCTTGGAGCCGAATCACCGCCTCACCTCAGATCGTGCTGTTTTAATCCGGAGAGACCGAATCTTTATGGTTTGCCCCAAGTGGAGGAGGGTAAGTATCTCGGAGTCTTGTTCACGGGAGAGCGGGAAAAATGGAGCTGGACGGATCGGGGCGGCGCCGGCAGTGATGCGGACGCTATGCCGGTCCGTTGTGGTGAAGGCGGCGCTGAGCCGGAAGGCAAAGCTCTGGATTTACCGGTCAATCTACGCGCCGACTCTCACCCGTGGCCACGAGCTGTGGGCAGGGACGGAAAGAACGAAAAGGCGAATACGAGCGGCGGAAAAGGCCTTTCTCCACGGGGTGTGGACCCGCGTTGAGAGGAACCAGACGAGGTGGTTCGGGCATCTCCAGAGGATGCCCCCCCCCCCCCCGACGTCTCCAACCACGGTCACAGCAGGCCCAGGACACGCTGGAGGGGTTACATCTCTTGTACCCCTCAGTACCCCCCCCCCCGGAAGAGCTGGTGGAAGTGGTGGAGGACAGGAGTCACTGGGCTTGGCTGATGAGAAGAAGATGGTGCGGTACTTTAAAGTGTCCACGCGGCCACTTTCTCTATCGTTGTGTTCGTCTAGTTCTAGAAGTTCACATTCCTTCT
Organism: Chascanopsetta lugubris; assembly: GCA_016785325.1. Classification (NCBI taxonomy): domain Eukaryota; kingdom Metazoa; phylum Chordata; class Actinopteri; order Pleuronectiformes; family Bothidae; genus Chascanopsetta; species Chascanopsetta lugubris. The sequence continues at coordinate 82,971 of JAFBJT010106103.1, read as the reverse complement.
CTGCTTTCATGCCCATCGCTTTCTTTCCGTTGACTGGTTTAATTCAACTGTTGATTCAAAGGCGGCGGAATGACACAGGTCAGAGCGTTGTCAGTGGAAGGCGGCCGCTGTCGGCGGTGTAAGCGAGCTCCGGGGGTTTCGTTACCAGAGAGCGGAGAGTGTGATAAAAAAAATAAATAAATAAAAAAAAAGGGGAGAGGGACGGCGGAGTCACTCGTGTGTCCGATGATTCCGGTTATCTGTCTCCAGCTCCTCGTTTGCCTCAGTGATCCGGACCCGGAGCCGCCGGCGGCTCCCTCCCTGCGCCTGGTTCACAGTGAGCGGCGGCGTTCACCGAGCGGAGAGCGCAACCGCCCAGATAAGGGGCTCCGGTCAGATCGACTGTGGCAACGGAACCGGCGAGGAAACAACATGGCCGACGCGGCCATCTGGCCGGCGCCGCTCTCCGGTGCTCGCTCTGCTGAGCACAGAGCTGCAGCCACCTGTTTCGTCTGCTGCTGCATCCAGGAGAAGTTAGGCACCGACAGGATGCTGAGACAAGATAGTGTGTGTGTGTGTGTGTGTGTGTGTGTGCGTGTGTGTGTGTGTGTGTGTGTGTGTGCTCGTACTTCAGCTCTACTGTATGAAAACGTACTGACCATTAGAGCTTCTGCTCAGAGAATCCAAGTCTCCTCACAAATCCGTCACAGACGTGAAATCAGATATGGATCCAGATCTTTCCTCTCGCATCCGTGAACCTTTAACGATGTTTCAATGCCACGTCGAAGGAAATGCATCTTCTTTTTCTACTTATCGACTGAGGAACTCCGCAAGGTCATCCGCCAGAGCTTTTGTGACAATATTCTCTCGGAGGATATTGGATTTTTCCTTCATCTATTAGCAAAGCGTTTGGCATGAAAGAGGAAACACTGAGTGTTCGGTGAGACGCACCACGTGTCTGCCAACGCTGGAACCTTCAGGAACTCTGCCGCCCGGATCGAGTCTCACCGGCTGGGTCCGATTCCTTACAGCCTGCGGCAAAATGGAGAAGTCGTGCAAGTGACTAAAAACATCAAAAGCACCAAAAAAACAACAATTTTTTGCCTCACTTGTCAAATAATTCTCGCAATGATAAAAGTGACATGATATCACAAAGCACCACACCTTCCTCCACTTCAGTCGTTTAAAAGCTGTGTGGGAGTTAGTCACCATGGTAACCTCCAGTTGTGCCACTCCAAATTATTGTCACATGGCCTCCAGAGAGAGCACCTGCTCATTCTAGTGTCGTGAGAACAACAACACGTTCTGATTATTTCAAAGACTTACAGAGGTACTTGGCGGCAGCTGGGGACGAAGGTTTAGAGGATCTGTCCTCGCTCGTCATTTAGCATCTTAAAATCAAACGTGGGAAAACCACAAATCTAAAATGACCAGGATTATTTCTCAGGAACATTAGATGTAACTGTGAATAATAAAATAAAAGTTTTGGGACAAAAGTGTCTGCATTGAAAAAACCAAACCAAAAAAACCTCTGATTCATCTAAAATTGGGAGAAAAGTTAAAAAGCTTGGGAATCAGATCAACTCCCTCTCATCCTCCTGGCTCTGGGCTGACACCGCAGGCTGTCAGAGCTCACTACCTGTTTTTCAGCAGCACCACATGAGAGTGGGTATCTGGCTCTGGACTCACCGGGGAGACCGTGGGAGAAGCCGACATCCATCCAGCCTGTCAGCACAGGAACATGAGACAGGAGGCTCGGGGGGAGAGCGAGAGAGAGAGAGAGAGAGAGAGCGGGAGAGCGAGAGAGCGGGAGGAGTGAAAGCCCAGTTGGATGGAGGCCTGGCGATAACTTATCTCTCGCGCTGCTGCCGTCATTACACCATCGGAATTAAATGATAAGATTCCAATTACCTGTCGCATTTCCCGCTGCCCTGTGTTCGCCCACGAGTCCAGAACATTGGCCCAAATTGCTTTGTCCCATATTGGACTTTCAATCTGTATAGCGACTGTTATAATCTGCTCCTCAATCACCTGCCAGGCAGCTCTCTTACACGTGCAGGATCTGATACCACGGCAGATCAGGTGCACATCACCAGCCGGGCCCCTCGCGCTCATCGCTTCTGAGTATAAAAGGGCCAATTTGGGGGAGACCTGAAGGTCTGGCATTGTTCCGTCTGCGTGTGCTCGCGGAGAAGGATCATTCGGGGGGAAAAAGGGGCACGTTCAACGCCGACAAACAGACGGAAGCAAAAGAGCCACGGGTTAAATCCATCAGCTCAACTCAGCTTAAGTCTGTGGGAGCCCTGTGGACTCTCTGCTGTCAGGAATCCCTAATTGGCCCGAGAGGGTGAGAACGATGTCAGCGGGCCTCCGCCGCAATGCTCGGGAGACACATTCCTGCCAAAGGTGCAAGAAGTAAAGGTGTTTACTCTGACAGCCACCGCAGAACGGTCGTGATATGACACTTTGGGCCAATCTTTGCCTTTGCAGAGATGCAGAGGCCCCGACACACACCTGCTGGAAAATACGCCCATTCATCAACGTGATGCAGAGCTGAAGAGCCGTGACCGGTCAATTTGGTGGCGCTCTTTCTGACGGGCAGCGCGCCTGACTTTTGCTCCACGACTTTCAAATAAGACTTTATGTTCCATGTCTGAGCTGCTCAGAAAAATAACTGGCTGCTTGGTTTGAGTGAGACTGGAGACTGGGGGGAAACACATGAGTGTTTAAAAGTGCAACACCAACTAGTGGTTGGGAGGTGTAATGGCAGTGAGACACAAACACCGCTACATAGCAAGAATAAGGCTTTACTTAGATCAACTTCATATTAAATCTCTGATGGGCCGTTGTACTGAGGTGGTCATTGGGCTCAGGGGTTTGGGTTCAATCCCCAGTCTGTCAAAGTGTCCTCGGGCAAAATACTGAGCCCAGCGTTGCATGGTGCCTGTCCACCGGAGTGGTGCCCGAACACTGGACCACTGCGCAGACAGGACATCCGTCAGGTTGTAATGGATATGAAGCGGATACGAGACTCACCACAGATAATGCCAGTGTCACCTCTCACCAGTCATTGAGCGGTGCCAGTAATCACAGTCTGAAAGCTAATTCCTCAGATTACATAGTTCATAACATCTGCACGCGCACCTGTGTGCTGTTTGCACATAATGCTCTCTCTTAATCCTCCTGTCAATCGTCTCCGGCAAAGCACTCCACCTCCTGTCCTGTGGCACCGGAGAGGATTTTCTGAGGATGAGGGAAAAAAATAGAAAAAAAGAAAAAGCCTGAGTTGCTGTGATTTATCTCCGAGCTGTTTTTTTGACAAACCTCTAAAAAGCTTGTCTGGCAAACGGTCAAAGTGTAGATACACACAACCCGACGGCCACAGAGTGTTATTATGTTCGCTGACTCTGACTCGCCCTTTCTCAAAGTACCATGGGATGTGTGGTTCTATTTGTTTGACACCTGTGCTGCCCCCCCCCCCTTCGTCAGTCAGAGCTGACGAAGCCTCTCGGATGAGGTGAAACCTCTTCACCCAACTCCATCCGCTCCAATTGCCAACACATTGGCACTTTGTACTTTGTTTGATACCATGACCTGGGTGACTGACGACCTTCACAGTCACTGTGACACATACCAACAGTTTGCCACTTGCCTGCTGGGGCAAACGTTTAAGGAAAAAAAAAAAGTCTTTGTTCTGTGATGGAAAATGGTCTAAGAAGTCAAAATGCCAAGTACCATGCGGGAGTCTAATGTTCTTAAACCAATAATTGCGTTTCCTTCCCGTGTTTGAATAGTGGGACAGGGACAATGGTCCGATTCGATGGAAAGTCAAGAAGTCCACCAATGTGCTCAGGTTTGTCTCATTCAGCTTCAGGACACAGTCGCACAAACGCCTGAGAGGAGTTAATGTCCCTGACACTGCCAGAAAAATGTCTACCACAAATGTCACCATCATGACCCAGGAGCGGAGCGGGGGGCGGGGGGGGCACCTGCAGGAGGTCCAGGGCCACTTTCTAATCCTATTCATCAGCGGTGCTGCAAAGTGCTGCAAAGAATATCACGATTTGTTGACTCATGTTCCTCTTTTCCTCATTTGCATTTGAATAGTTTTGGCTTTGTTTGTTTTTGTCGCAAAGATCCACACAGGCCCTTCGTAAACTGATGGAATATTCATGTCTATTGCCCAGACGACTCCGAAAAGGAATATGGCACATTATGCATATGCACAGACAATGGCCCTACACTGTTGGGAGGGGGGGGGAGGGGGGGCATGTGCAGGACAGAAGGGGGAGCACCTGAGGCAGCTTTTATGTCTTATCCACCAATGATCAGACTGCTAAGCTTAATTACCTGAACCAGGGTCAGATATGAGTCTCTCATGGAGCCTTTCATGTTTTTAAAGCTTTCTGAAGGTTGAAACTGGGAAATCTTGCAGATATCAAAGAGCGCAGCGCAAATGACTGTCAAAATACTCCTTTCTCTCTCCCTCACATTCAGCGCATAATGCATGATACCTACTTCTTATTAATGGCATAACACAATGACAGCAGTTTTTTTTTGTTTTTTAAGGCTCTGCCCATTCCTGAAGAATCTGAATCCATGTGCTCCTCCACCACACAGCAGGGGGTCTTACCCCCTAATGAATCCTGCTCGTCCCCTCCGCTAACCACCCGATAGGTGGCTGCTGCATTATTCAGCACAGTGGCGGGTGAGGGAGGAAGTCTGCGGACTGGAGTCACCTTACTCTGGGCAGAGCGGCGAGGGCGGCGAGGGCGGTGGCGGCGGCGGAGGGGGAGGAGAGGAGAGGGAAGGGGATGAGAGAGAGGAATCAAAGCAATGGAGGTGAGGGCGGGGGAGGAAGAGAGAGAGGAACGATGGGGGAGGAAAAGAAAAAGAGAAACGAGGCTGGAGATGAGAAGGGAAGGAAAGAGATCACATGGTTGATGTGGTTGAAGGCGAGCGCAGCTGCGAACAGACCGCGTCCGACGGCGTAACCACACGAGGGTCACACACAGGAAGTCGATGCCAGTCCTCTGCTGCTGCTGCTGCTGCTGCTGCTGCTGCTGAGGAACCAGTGCAACCAGTGTGTTTTGCAAGTGGGCCCAGTTCAGTCAAATGAGCTTGTCCAAGCCATTTCATTGGACCGTTGTGGTTTTAATGAACAAACACAGGAGAGGAAACGAATTATTGAGAAAAATATGTCCTATAGGCGGCCATATGCTAATTAGACCTCATCTGGTCGAGCTGTTGCGTCACAGACCGAACTGCAGCTTAGCCAATCGTAGCCACCTGTGACAAAGTCATGTTGAACTATTTTCGACATTACCGCTCTGCACATTTCATATTTTGTACAGGTGATACACAACCATCCCTCATGGTTACGGTGCCGTCTAACGGCAGACTGCAGCGCCGTATGCTCTGGATGCAAGCTAGTGAGTTGAGTGCCGGACTCGAGGGCACCTAGTGGTGAAGTTGCATACTGCAGCTGAACAGTCTCCAATCTATCCGTCCCCTTGCAAACTTAGAAGAGAACCTGTGGCCGCCTTCAAACATCATTCGAACTCAAAACTTTAAGCTGCTGTAAAAACATGGCGGCGTCCTTTGAAGAGGGAAACATGCTCCTGTAAATACAAAAGATTCAGTCAAAGGTGTTTATAGCAAATCCATACATCCAGGTCATTATACACTCATTAAAACGTCAGCACAACAACTCTAGATTCAATTTCTACTGAGAAAAAGAGAAATGATTCCACCTAAATCTTCCACACTAGACCTTTAATGCAGTTCCACTTCCGGGTCAAAGCCTCGGATGGAACTGTGGAGTGTCCCACCACATCATCTGGGAGTGACTTTCTGAGATTCTATTCAGACTTATATTAGTCAGAGTAACGCAAACTGTTATTTTGACGCATGTGGACGTAAACTCTGGCGATAACAACAACATATCCGTTGGTTTTCTTTAATCCTTGTTCTTTTATTGTTGAACGTTGTTATTCCTCAGAACCAAACACCTCTTTAACCCCCCAAACACATCTGTCATCTGTGTCTCTCTCGTTGAATACACACCTTTGCCCCCACAAATACAATGGTCAAAAACACAGTAGTCATGTACCATCGGTTCATACACAAACACACAGGTGAGCGCACTCTCGCGGCCGCTGCCGCCGCCGCCACTGCCGCCGCCATCGCCACCCCCAGAGTGCGGTCACCATAAAAAGCTTTGGAATGGTAAATGTACAATGCACTTACACGGTTGCCGTGGCTGCTGCGGACGACACGACGGCTAAAAATAAATTATGCGGGTTTGGAGTTTGTTTTTTCGTTTTTTTTTCAGTTTTTTTTTCCTTCTTTAAATGAAAGTGAAATCAAATCCACAAAGCAGACAATGGGTTCACACATGCTTTCACAGACCTGTGGAGACTCAAGTTCATACTGGGGTGTTAAAAGTTTCTGGCAATAAACTCACAAAATGGTCATTTACAGCACATTCAGCTTGGTGGTTATGAAGCGGTTACTTACTGTACGTCTTTACTCTGGGCAAACATATAGTATAATATTCATATAGTATTCACATAACATAATATACATCTGTATGTACACGTTCCGTTCAGCCTCCACAAAAAGTGTCCAGGCACTTCCTCGGCCACACCGCTGACTGACTACACTGTAGCTACCTCGCTCTTCATCCGCCTCACAAACAAGCTGCCGTTAGCACTGAAGCGGCGGGAGCGCGGCGGGAGCCAACATGGCCGCGGGCCGCGCAGTGCCTCCGCTAGCTGCCACTTCTCAGCTTCTCTGGGCTCGGCTTGGTCTCCCCCCCTGCCCCCCCTCCCCCCTCTCCCCCCCCTGTTCATTATGTCGGGCCCTGGAGCCACGGCTTTACCGCCCTCAATGAAAAGCTGCACTTACAGAAGCTTCAGGAGAGGCAGTGGGGGCATAACGTATTTTAAAGGGCAATAACGGGAGGGAGGGAGATACTTACCTGCTTCTGGAGCAGGAATGTTAAAAGAAAAAAAAATGGCTTCCTGTCGTTGTGGGGCTCCTTTTTATTGATCTGGGCTCTAACCAGTTGCAGTGGTCTCCAGGTGTTGGTGAGCATACGAAAAATAATGGATTGGGTCTGTATTTCTTTTATATCTGTTTAAAATATCTTTTTTTTAACTTTAAGATAAGGAAAATAATGGCATTTTTTCTCTCTCTCTCTGCGCAACCTCAATGCCCTTTTTTCTTACATAAATATTCATCTATGTATATTAATTTTCTTAATCACGTTAGACTGCAGCACATAGGCGATGTTAATGCCAAAATAGTGAAAACAAAGTCCCTCTCTGAATGAGTTATGGCGACATTCAATCCCGACTAACTTCCGTCAACTGTTTGCAGAATAAAAACCGAGCGCCTCAACCGACAAGAGGAATCCAACAGCTCTGACCGGAGACGCTGGTTTCAATATTAAACCTCTTCATTCATGAAATATCCCTTGTCGCACCGTCACCGCTGTGGTGCGTGGGCCCTGCTCCCCTCTGTCTCCCCCTGGTGGGTGCGAAAGTCACACAATCACTTCGGAGAGTGACATCCAACATCCTCGGATGCGCGGTGTGTTTTCAGGTTTACAGACCAAGAGGAAGCAGAGGAGAGAAGTAAAAGAGAGGATTCAAGTCAGTCAGTGGGGGTTGGCACTGTGACGGCAATGAGACGGGCATCTCCTTGCGGTGGCACTGTGTGTGTGTGTGTGTGTGTGTGTGTGTGTGTCGGTGGGGGGTGTCCACCTTGTAGCACACATGGTAATCCAGCACGAACATTATGGCAAAATACGACACGTTGCACGACTGTACAGTTACTGCGGTGACACTGTCGAGGGCTGGGCTCCTAACGCAGAGGGATCGTAGCGGTTTCGGCGCCTTGGTGGATTTATTCGGCGGTTTTGAATCGGTCGGTCCAATCGTCAGAAAATAAGGCAGTTTATGGTATGGTAGGTAAGTCATGCCACAACCACAGTGGACTGCTGTTGTACGTAGCTCTTAGAGGAGAAGAGAAGAGGAAAATGCTTCCATGTCAATGCTGCTGGAATTCTGGCATCACGTCACATCTCCAACCCCCCCCTTCCACCACTCACACACCCCCCCCCCCCCCCCCCCCCCCCCCCATGAAAAGGTGAAAACACAGCCATGGTGACCTCTCTTCGCGGGCGGGGGGAGGGGGGGGGAGCAGGTCCGTTGTGTAGCTCCGAGAGTTGTTTTGCCACTTGGCACGAAAAAAGGAGTTTTTAGTCGGAGAGGCAAAGAGGAGCGAGAAAAAGCAGGAAAGATATCAAAAGAGATAAACATCACCATCAAGGAGGAGATCACAGCTGTACATTAAAGGTTAAAAGTTAGAACAGGGCGTTTGGATCCCTCCTCTCCTTTCTTTCTTTGTAGTTCCCTCAACTCCGAGTCTTCAGGTCCCGTCATAAAAGTGGAGGAGAGTCACTGGGTGGCATTAAACTGAATCTTCACTGCAGCTCTGAGAGGCATTTAGTTGCTATCTCCCTTCAAAGCAGTCCAAGTACTCCAGGACAAGGTCGTAGCAGAATCGATACTGGTCCTGGGGAGAAGAGCAACAGTTCGCTCCATGAACACAAGGAAATGTTTCGATAACATGTTTATTTTTGACGCTTTCAAAAAAATAAGAATAAAAAAGCTCTCACCAGGGACTCCACCATGTTGGGTTTGCAGTTGCGTAGAGTTTTGACGGCGTAGAAAATGTCCACCATGTTCTGGTACTGGATCATCTCCAGGAGAATGTTGCAGGCACAGAAAGTCCCACTGCGACCGCCACCGTTACTGCACCGGAGGACACATGGACAAAAAACAGATTTGTTTCTCCAGTATGATTTTGCATTCATTGATCAGCATCAAGAAACATAGATGACCTGTTTAAAACATTTAAAACCTATGGATTTGAGGCAAAACAAGACAAATGATCACAGTGATGATAATAATGAACTAAGTGATGAAGTGATGATGCAGAGTAATTGTCCTGCAAATGAATTAGCATGACATGTTTGTGTGTGGTGGTGGAGGGAACATCAGTGATGGGTATTTCATTTGTCCTCCATTGTATTGAACTACTGTCAACACCACACACACACACACACACAAACACACACACACTGACACGCACGCACGCACACACACACACACACACAAACCACACCAAGATTTGATTTCCCAAAACTTTGGTTTCTGTCATAAACCATAGAACATATGCAACATGGAGAGCGTAAAAAAAAAAAAAATAAGACTTGTTAGTGGCTCACCAAATGATTAATGATCACTCCTGATGAATGAGCGCATTAGCATGCCGGAATTAATATACTTAAAAATGCTTATTAACACAGCACATTTAAAAATGCTCATTCAAAGTGCATAATTACATGGTAATTAATTATAAGAGGCTACAGTGGCCTGATATTAAACGCAATCTAGTTCAGACCTTCATTGTCCAATTTTGCTTTTTTCCATTGGCTGAAATCCTTTGATGTGGCGTGCTCAGCGGCGCATGTGTCAAATATGTGCACTACCACGCAAATGTATGCGATGCATCCCTCCCTGGTGGTGAAGGGGGCTCTGGTTTGTTTGAATGAGTCCTTGAAAGATGAATCAAAGGATAAACAGGACAGAATGTGTGTAATCTGATAAGCCTGATTTTGTACTCGGCATCTTGATACAGAAATAGCGACAAGATGAAAAAGCTGCAGGGGGGGTGGGGTGGGGTGGGGGGGAAATTGAGAAATAACAGAGCGGTGACATTTCCCCGGAAATATCGTCCTGGTCATCATAAATGAAAGGTAATATCAATAAATGAGCTGAGGACGGTCGGCGTCCCCCCCCGGGAGGAACCCAGCGGAGGGGCAGGCTGTGGGAGCCTCTGCAGCGAGCACACAGGCGATATTGAGGTAATCAATCGTCGTCAGCGGCGTGGCAGTGCTGGATTTACTGTAGTGAGAAGCATCGCATTCTGTATTAAGCCATAATTGATTTGATCTCCATAATCTCTTTCTTGGTTGTCGTGGGTAACTCTGTGTGACAGCGCTGACGGATGTGCTTTTGGACGGGGGGGCGGCGGGGATGAACATGGGACGGGTCGCCAATGAGCCGGACGGCCCATTCATATTCATCGCGGCGGGGGGGGGGGGGGGAGGGGGGGCGCTGCGCTGCGGGGGCTCAGGACAACAGAGGAGCGCCACGCAACAGCAAAACGAGAGCGCAATTTGATTTTCCACATTACAAAGTTCTGTCATGGAAAAGTACTCGGCACTGCACATCTCAGCGCACCGAGCCGAACAGAACGCCACAGGGAGGAGGCGACACACTCGCGGTGATAATTTGTCACATTTTAAAGCCTCTTTCGCATCAACGTTTGCGAGCCGATTTCTGAAGCTTGGTGGAGCCAGGACAAAAAAGCTGATGAACTCTTTTTCCCCACTGCCAGCAGCTAAAAGCCTCGAAGTGGTTTTGAACCATAGCATCACGTCTGGGGTCAGGGAAGGAAGAGAACTACACCACGGAGCTCAGTGGTGCCTCAGGGGTGACAATGTAACCATGGTGACCATCCCCAAACAAACTCCTCTCCTAACCTTGAATCGGGAGGAGTTCCCTCCCCCTCACTTTCTTACCAGTGCTTCATCCTGATCGGAAGAAATGTTTCTTTCCATTTGCTGTAAATGAATGTGGCTATGCTAACACGCTAACGGCTCGAAGGGGAATGCACATCATGGCGGCCACAGTGATACAAATCGTGTTGACACGAGGAGAAGAAAGAGAACGTTAGCACAGTCAACGTTCCCCTTGCAAAAACAAAAATAAAAGAGTGGTAATGGTTTTGGAACAGTGGGAAATGGGGTGCGACGACCACTCTCGAGATGTTGCCCTTTAAAAATGAGTTTTGAATTTGGGGCCGATTTTAAATGTCAGTGTGCGGCTGCACGGTCTCGCGCGCTTAGACCTTTTCAGACAGAGAGAGACTTTAGACTGCGAGAGATTCATATCCGCTGTCAACTCCCCGCCCGTCATGCATGTGCAGTATGTGGCAGAGTGGGCGACTCACAGGCAGTGGACGGCCGTGCGTCCTTCCCCGCAGTCCCTCTGCCACTTGTGCACTTGGGCCAGCAGGTTGAGAAAAGCCTTCTTGGAGTCGGGCACGTCACGGTACGCTGACCAGCGCAGGAACTGGAACTGACACACCACCAGCTGGCCTTCCTGGAGCTACAGGGTTAAAAAAATAAATAAATAAATAAAAACGATAAGAAAATAAAAAAATAAAAAACAACACATGGAATCAGATTACACTGCACTATATGGGCCTGGGTTATGTGGTTTTATTTACTGGTGGCTGCAACAAGCATCTCTGCATGTTCACGGCCGTGTTTGACGGCTCCCCCGGCTCCACGTTGGCACGCTGGGCCGTGCGCGCTCAGCACAGCCACTCGGAGATATATGGGTCTTCAGGTGTAAGTGGGGCCTGCGCTGCGTGCGAGAGGGGTCCCTGTGTGTTCATAACCTTGTCCTGGAGAATCTCGCCTAATACTTAAGGATCAGTGGAGAACCATAAGTCATGCAAATTGAGCTGGCAGAGACGCCAACGATGGATGAAAGAAATTGTCCCTCAGTGGAAGTGGGAATTACACAATGTACTTTTTTTTTTCTCTTCGCTTTTTAATACAACTTCCCAAACCCTGCGTATATAGATATATGCTTACCATGCACTTCCTTTGACTTCTTACTCCCTACCCTTGCATATCGTTGTCACGCAGAGTGGGGTGGGGGTGGGGGTGGGGGTGGGGTGCATTACTGAAAACCTCCCAGCCCTGCCGGGGGGGGGGGGGGGGGGGGGGGGGGGGGGGGGGGGGGGGGCGACTGATGTGCCGAGGTGAGGGCACGGAGAAGGAGAGGTGTGTGTTATTGCCGTGTGATTCCATGCCTCTCGTGCCGCGTTACGGCGCCCCCTCCGTGACAGTGGCGTGTTCGGGGTCGAAGAAAAGGTGGCTTATGCCGATGGAGGGAACGAGAAAGGGGCGTTGAGGGAGGAGGAGAGGATGCCAATCAAGGAGGGAAGTTCTGGGCACTGCCTGTCGCACTGCTTGTAATGGCAGCGCCGCACTAAACGCCCTGCATACAGATTTACTCAATAATTGGTTGACAGTGATCCTGAGAGGAATACATGCATGTGCTTATGCAAATCCCCGGAGCATTCAAATATACCTGCATTCACCGACGCACGCACACGCATCTGAGCGGAGGTCAACCTCGTATCTCTTCAGGCTTCTTCCACCCTGACAGGATCTTTTTTTTGCCACTTTAATGAGATCTGTCTAATTCTCTTTTTTTTGTTGAAAGTGACACTTTATTAACTAATCCAACAGCTGCCTGGAAAGAGGATCCCACAACTGCAGATATGACATGCATCATGATGATGATGACACCTGCCTCCTTAGTATGCTAACAGCAGGAAGACACCTATCGAGGTAACGACAGAAAGAAATTGAAAAAGAGACGGACTGACCTTTATTGCACACATGTCAACGGTTTCCTCGTGGGTGTTTTTCATGCAGCGGAATTTATCATCGTTTGTATTTTTGTCTTATGGCAACAATGGTTTCATTTCCTCGACTGATCAGAACATATTCTTTAAAGGTGCAGTGTGCACGATTTGCTGCCCTCTGGAGGGGAAGTTGCATGTTGTATCCATCACCTCACCCTCACCCTTCTGAGCATGCAGGAGAACCTATGGTAGACTTCATGTTTAGTGCGTCCAATCGAGGCTACAGTAAAAACATGGCGGCTTCCATAGAGAGGACCCCCCCCCTTCCTTACGTAAATATACATTAAGTAGCTCATTTCAGAGTAACAGAGAAAATAAACAAAACATTTGCATGAAAATGCCAGTATGTCATTGTGTTGTAATACTTTTTAGAAGTGACAAAATTAACCAAAATCCTACACAATGCACCTTTAAAGAATCCAAAATACAGTCGATGAATAAGTTTCCTTTTTTAATTTTTTTTTACAATTCTGCTCTTGTGCCTGGTAAAGATCTCAAGCCTGTATTTCACAGTGCATTTCTTTTGGAGCGTATTTATTTGACAACCTCCCGTGTCCCACGAGGCAAACACAGGAGCAGTGTCATTGCGTATGCATAAGAAAGCAATATGGAGAGATAACAACACCGAGGCACACGTACCGAATCAAGTCAGGCATTCAGCCTTTGAGTTCGCGCTCACGTCAGAAGATGTAAAGAAATTCAAATCATCATCCGAAGGTCTCGGGGAAAACACAGAAGGTTTTCTTATCGCCGCAGCCGAGCCTGCGCTGATTTGACTTTGAGGACTTGCCAGCAGCTTTTTAGACGCACATTACAGGTGGCAGCTCGGAATGCACTGTAGGTAAAAGGTCAGGTCTGAATTACCGAGGAGGGCCGGAGCTAATGCATTTCTAATGAGCTCGGAGTTATCAATTGTGAAATAGCGGCGAGTGGAACATCATGTTCCCGCCAACCTTTCCCGGCGCCTTAATGACTCACCCTCGTGACATTCTTGACCCGGAACAGACGAGTGATGACGTCCTCGTCCGCCGACATGGACAGAAACTCCACCTCCATGGGCCCGTACTGCTGCAGGCCGGGCTCCGGCCAGTACTGGACGCACGGCTGCAGGTGGAGGGGAGAGACGGTCGGTGGTTAGTTTTCAAGATGAAATGCGGCACACGCAGAAGTTGAAGCGGCGCATTCCTCAGTAGTCGTGGCCAAGAAACTTCCCTTTGGCTGTGAAAATACTGGATCATCAAAGATTAGAGAGCTTTCAGGAGATCAAATGATGAAATGATTAAGCAAGTGGGCGTGTGTGTCCCCGTGTGTGTCCCCGTGTGTGTGTGTGTGTGTGTGTGTGTGTGAGCAGTGGGGGGTCTCCTGTGTTGATAAAGAAAGAGAATATATTTAGAAAGATGCACAGATGCTCAGGTATAAGCGGGTGACATGTGCATATATAGAGATTATAATCAAATGAGCACAGGAGAGATGTGATATGTTGTGAAAGACTAAAGTAACTAATAAGTGAATGAAACAGCTTTTGCAAAGTCGGACTAAAGTGAAAACCGTAGCAAATCATTTCCATGAAAACCAGCAGCGGTTCCCCAAGTTTCATATCCTGGAGTAAATGTGTTGTTTCACAAAGTTTTGCAGTCAGAGAGAATGAGATGGGGTCATTTGTAAGTTCGCTGACGTGCGGTAAACCACCAGGATCACATCCGCTCATCATCGCTGATGACTCAGCTTCTCCTGCTTCGAGATGCTCGTCACACTTGAAACAAACAACACTTTGTCTGGGGGGGATTCGGCCAAAGTTAATTTCCTTGGATATGAATCAACTTCGAATCAAGTCGACTTAACAAAACTTTAAAGATGAGAGGAGGGACCGTGTAGAACAAGCGGTGTAACTGCTACAAGTACGCGCAGCACAATGAATGAAATGAGCGTGGCCCAGGCGGCACAGAAATCACTTGAACAAAGGAAGGAAAACGAATTCTTCAAACACAGCACTTTGTTCTGCGCTGTAGCACAAACACATGATTCATAACCATGAGTCATCACATTCATCCACCAAGTGTGTACATGTGAAATGTGGTAACCCCTAATGTAGAGTCTGTATGGTTTCAAACGTCTTTGGCATTTCACGGGTGATAACGGTGACTGGTCGGTCCTCCGGAAACACATTAAAGGGACGTTGCGAAGGATTGAGCGAAATCTAGTGATGAAGTCCCATGTTGTATCCGAATACTCCTCAAATGACCCGTTCCGTCCAAGCATGTAGGAGAGACCATGGCTGCCTTTATCTAATATCAAAACCTGACACCTGACACGTGAGGTCACAGTGGCCCTGACCTTTGACCTTTAAACTCTAATCAGTCTAACCCTAACTCCCTGAGGTAGATCCTGAGAAAGTGGCTTCATAAGAAACGGGACGGGCAGAGAGAGTTAGGGTAAACAAAGCCTCTGGCCACGCCTCTGGTCCCTGCACGGAAGCATGAAAATCTGAGGTTCACGATTTAATCAGAGACTTCGTCTGGATTTCCATATTTCCATATTTCCACTGTGGGCATTTCATGTCCCGTTTCTCCAACCTGAGAAATATATGAGGGATTGAATCATTATTTTTGCTTTACTGGCCCCTTCAGATGGTTGTGCATACTCAACATTCATCCTCGTTTGGTTGTTGTGATTCATTTTTCTGTCTTCATAATAACGTTTTACAATCACTCATTGTGTTTTTAAATTATATAAGACTTTTTAAGATCCACTGACGTTCAAACCCAGTCACTAATGATCTGGTTGTCATCATCTATCAGCTCAGGCTTTGTTGTTATCATTTGAATTTTCGCTCCATAGAAACTCGGGCGAACGGAGGCTTTAAACACTATGACATTCTTTTAATTGCATCTGCACTGTTTCATTAAGTTCTCTAATCTCCAACTTGAATCTCCCGTTATGTTTCCGCTCGTTATTGTAAAGTCGAGAGTTAAAGAAAGAACGGGGAACATCACAGAACAGAAAAAAGACATATGCTCATGAGAGAAAGTGGGACGCCAACAGAAAGGAGCCTGAGATGTGGCTGGAGGGGGGGAGAGAGAGAGAGAGAGAGAGAGAGAGAGAGAGAGGGAGAGAGAGAGAGAGAGAGAGAGAGAGAGAGAGAGCCTATTCTCCAGAGAGGGAGCGCGAGGGGGGGGGA
>JAFBJT010106103.1:39369-63967 GCA_016785325.1 Chascanopsetta lugubris | reverse complement strand
TCCATCCTGGTGTCCCCCCCCCCCCCCCCCCCACCCTCTCTTCCTCATACTGAGCAGAACCTCCCAGTGTTGTGACTGCCAGATGCTGGGCTCACGCTGAGTGGGCCTGAGTGCAGAGGCCTGTTTCTCCACCACTCATCCCTGCTGGATGCTTGTGGTTGCACACTGTACATTACTCACTCAGCAAAGATGGAGCCCACTCAATGTGAAGAATACGAAGCGACACGAAACATTGAGAAAATCCGAATCACAAATCAACCATGTGAAGTGAAGTTTCCCTTTTATCAACTAACTAAAAGTCCTGAAGTGCATATTTTTATATAGGAGTCATTTAATGCAACATCAAATGTGGAGCAGGCGCTGTATCATCAGCCAAAGTGAAATATGTCAGAGCACAAAATCTGGCCGTTTTTTCGATCTGGTATCATCACTCTGTATATTTTTATATCCCCGCCCCCAATGTGGCAATAGAGAAAATCTGTTTTTGCTGTGTCATGGAAAACCATAAACTGCATATCAGGTTTTATAGAGCATCGTGAAGCAGACTTGATAGTTTAAGTACAAAATAAATGCTTCACTTTGCTCATTTATCATCTGCACACGCGCATGGAAAGACACGCACTGCAGGAAGCTTTACAGATGGGCTCACTCACAGTTTCTCAAAATACAGCAGTGAAACTTTTTAAGACCTCAACTCAAATAATGACAATGTATAAAATGTTAACATTTAAATTCCTGTTAAGCTTTTACGGTCCAGAATATGATTTTTAGTGTTACCCCCCACCACCAAAGAAATTAGGATTTCATCATCTGTAATATCATGATATTTAAGTGTGACTGGGTTCCATCTGTTTGTTTTGGGCATTTAATCAATAACATTGACTTCCTGCAGATAAGTAATAAAGTGAGGCATGCCTGTGCAAATCTTTCCAAACCCCATCGTATATGTGCTTTACATTAACAATGTATAAAGAGCACTTTGTCTGCAATGGAAAACACACTGAGTAAAAGAGAATTATAAAACATGACTGATCCAAGCTGACAGAAATGAACCCCCTGTTCCGGGCATCACTGACACTGATGGTGTCAATCGATCCTGGAGCGGAGCTCACGGGATGTGTGCGTTAATACAAAAGTAAGTTGTGTATTTGTGTGTTCTTCACAGGCGAATGTGAAAAAGGAACCCGAGTGTCGGCTCTAATGTGAGCAACACAGAGTGACTGTGCGCGGTCACAAAGGTGGAGAGAGAGGGAGTCTCCATGGTTACTACGGCTGCTGTCATCTTCAATCCTGTGACCTTTTACACGCGGCGGATCAATAATAGCGAGGTAGAGTCTCCTAGGTAAACAAGGGAATAGGAGGATGGCTGACAGGAGTAATTGCTGACATTTTTCAGGCAAATTTCTCAGGCAGTCAGCGAAGCTTCGGGCTGAGGACGACAGCGTGGATTTATGTAGGAAACACGGAGCCAACGTCTCCATCCTCTATCTGCTCCAAAATCTCTCTGCAGACCAGGCAGCGGACTCTTAGTGCTGCTCCACCAAACTTTGATCTGCCTCACCATCGTCGACTTAGCCCAGAATTAACTGTGTTTTTCTGGAAACTGAGTGCACGACATCGGCGAACGCAACAAATCCATAGTCAAATGAAAAGGAGATTAGAGACGTGGCAATAATATCCTTCTTTATTACACCAAAGGAGCCGGGATGGAGCCGGCGCTTATTAAAACTCCTCTCACGGCCTGTCTCCGGGCGAGGCGAGGCGAGGCGAGGCGAGGCGAGGCGAGACCTTTGGCAGAGGAGTCGGGGTTGCCGTGGTGAGGCGGCGTTTGAAGTTGTGAACTCCTAATTTGTTTTCCGTCTGAGGCTGCGGCGCCCAGCCTTTTCAAGATGCCTTTTTTTCAGGCTCGCGGGTGAAGTCGCTCCGGCTCTGATGTTGGGCGATAGGTGGAGGGTGAGGATGGATGGAGGGAGAGAAGGGAGGACTGTGAGGAAGAATGGTCATCACAGGGGCGGATCTAGGGCGTTTGCAACACTAGGGGCCACAAAAGGGCCACATTTTACAGAAAGGATACAATCTATGAAATTCTAATTTCCAGATTCAGTAAGATGGATGTTTAAGTCAGTCCTATTTAAAACTTCAACAAGGTGGTAACGTGTGGATAGGGTTAGGGTTAGGAAGGAAAATCAGAGGCACCAGGGGAGCCAGTGCCCTCCTGGTTTCACCCTAGTGAGGGACAAAAAGTTGAAAAAGGAGAATGCAGTTCTTTTTTTCCTGTAATAAATCGCCAGAACATTCTAGGTCTTCGTCGTGTATGGGAATAAGAGAATAAACAGTCTAACAAAACTGGCTAAAATGTCTCCAGTACAAATAAAGGCTGTTTACTTATCATTTAAATGTAAATTGATTCTGGGCTCGAGCAGAATTGCAAATTTTATTCCTGAACCACAAACTCACAAGAGTATGCTGCTCTCTTATATACTTCACTCACACACACACACACACACACACACACACACACACACACACACACACACACACACACACACACACACACACACACACACACACACACACACAAACAGGGTACAATCAGAGCCTCTGTGTTATTTCGACAGAACCTGTGTCCAGACTCTCTGACAGCATCAAACTCTCAGCAAACACTGGGATGATACTCCCACATGACAGCATGATTTTCCTCCGTCCTGACATTTCCACTCCTGTCTAACAGTGTATTACTGTCAATCTCGATTATAATGGACTGCGGAAATTACGTGCTGGCATAACTCTATTCCCATGGCAACTGGTAATGCATCTTTGAGCTGCCTTTATATCTTTCTGTCTTTCTGTCCCTGGTGCTTTTGTCCGTAAGGTTCGCTCTCTTTGCCAATTCGCCTCACTCGGTAAACTGTGCGAATGGACACATTTGAACCGCAGGTGCCGTGCACTTACACACACACACACACACACACACACACTCACACACACAGCCATGAGCGCAGCGCGAGTCCCAGCAGCTGGGGGCACAACTACAACTGAAAGAGAAGCAAATGGGAGCATGAAGAGCAGGCTATTCTATTTATTTATCTATTTGGGGGTAAATCAGAGGGATGGAGGCCAGATTAGAGTTTTACACCTAATTTCATTTTCAGCGGGTTAGATGGGGACTCAGTGGGGGGGGGGGGGGGGGGGGGCTAGGAAAAGCTGGCAGGAGAAGGAAATATAGAAAGAGCAGGAGAGCAGCTCAGAGGGTCAAGCCACTGTTATGTTCAACTTCTGAGCCACCTCACAGCAGGGGGGGTGGGGGGTGGGGGTGGGGGTGGGGGGGAGCAATGTCTGTGAAACTCTGCCAGAGAGAAACATACACAATTAGTAGTGGAGTCTAAGGGAAAGGTCAAGGGAATGAAGGGCTGCTTTGATGAAAATATCTCAGCCTAAAGTAAATGTCATACTTCTTATTCCGCTGCAGGATCATAACATGACAAACCCTCGTATTCACTCGAGTTGATCGCTACACCTCCACTCGGCTTTACTGCCCAGGAGGCCTCTTCTGTCTCTTATCAGCTGATTATCAGACACACACTCGGACACGAGGACACACTTATTATTTCGGATGGTTTTTCGGATCACAAGGGCGTCAAAGATCACCTGACCTTTCTGAGTGCCGGAGACAATATCTTAGAAGAGCTCCTCCGAGCAACATTTACGGAAACCCCCCGGGTCAGCCATTCATACACAAACTAACGCAATCATCAATCAAGGTCAAAGGTCAACATGTTTGGTTATGACATGTTATTTCTTTTTACATTGCCTCAAATTTATGTTTCACAGATCAGATTGTAGTCTATGATCCCTTCTCATCTGTCAACGTCTTCAGGGGTCGCATGAGGAAGATGATGTCACTCCTAACTGAGAATTGATAAGGAGCCTGGTCAAACCTCGGTAGGCCGTCATAGCCCCAATGTGACCTGTGTCCACATAAATATTTGGTCATTTTACAATTGCACATGTGCACATTCTGTTTCTATAGTAAACTGTCTGTGTGCTTTCTATGATTCTAAGTTTCCAATGGAGTTAACTGGAACATGAATGAGTGATTCTAATCTTGCTGACAAACACAGATGAAAGAAATAACCTCCAACATCACAAATGTCCCAGGACCAATTTTCTCACCCAATATATTCTGTTACATTACATCAGAGAATGCAAACCTGGCAATAACTATTAATTAAATATAAGTCTGAACTTCTGTCTGACAGAAACTCCATATCCTTGTCTCAATCATCTACATCTCAGACTTCTACCAGGAGTATTGATATCATGTGAAAGCGGAGGGGTGGACACAAGTCTCACGCGAATCAGCAAACATCCTTTCATGATCAGTCAAACAGGCCTTTTTCATAGCGCCGCATGATTTCAGTACGTGCACACAAAAAAGTCCAGTTGCACTGTGTTATCTGATATGCTCTGTGAAGTCCATTATGCCTCGCTCCGATTTTTTTAAGGAATGGTGCGTGAGCTCCATATCAACACGGCTCCAACAGAAGTACAGAGAAACACTGAAACTTTGACCTCTGTAATAAGGAAAGTGAGAAAATTTTAAAAATGCGAGGGAACACGGACAAAATGGGTCAAATAGTGTGTGAGAGTGTGCGCGTTATTTTAATCTAGGCTGCACAGAAGCAAGCAGCTGTTGTTGTGGACGTCACAGAGATGCTAGAACAAAAAGGGGGAAAAGTAAAAGAATGGAAACTTCCGCCACTATCATCTCTGCCTTGTGCCTACTAGACTACTACACACACACGCACACACACACACACACACACACACACACACTGAGGCTCGACTATGAATGCTCAAAGCCCAGTCTGTATATTGAAGTGGAATTGCACCGCAAGAACATTGTGGTTATTGGTGGGTGGCAGTGGCTCAGTGGTTAGAGCGTAGTCACGTTAAGAAGCAAAGGTCACTGATTCGAATCCCGCTCAGAACCTGCTGCAGTGTCACTGGCCCTTGCATGAAATATGGATATGCCCATTTTCAGAGCGTTTTTTCAATCGGATGAGAGGTTGAACAGTTTCAGCTGCAGACGACCTCTCATCAGCTACTTCATGTGCCTAATAAAGTGGCCAGTGAAGTTGTGCTGCGCCCTCAGTGCTCTCGTGTTTAAGAGTGATACCTCAGCCCGGCCATTTGAGGACCGAAGAATCATCAGAGTGAGAGACAGGTCACTTGTTTCAGCCTGTAGTGATCAGGGATATTTTACAGTGTAGTCAGGCTGGTCGACTCGCCTCGAGATCACACTGTGAAATCATGTTAGTTACCCTCTACTCTCTCTCTCTCTCTCTCCCCCCTCTCCTCCCTCCCTCCATGTTATCTGCTTCCCCCCTCTGTCCTCCCTTCACCCCCTTTCCTGCCTCTCACACCATCCAGTCCATCCCTCTCTCCTCCCCTCCTCTGCAGCTCAGCCTGAAACCAAACAGGCAGCGTCTCAGCAGGAGGCCGCCGGCGCCGTTCAAATCAGCCCCACTTCCTCCCACTTGCTCCCAACTTCTCCTCCCTCCCATCATCCGCAATGTGCGGCGGCGTGCCGAAACGCTGACTCGTGACGTGAATCCCACATGCAGCATTGATGGGACCCCCCGTCGGGTGCGTGTACCCTCACATGATGAATATTGTATGTGGAGTTAGATTTACCATCTCCACAACAGACTGAGTGCTGCTAACAAGTTGTTTTTGTGTCTTCAGCCATATGTCCTCATTTGTACCGATTCATGTTAAGAAACGTTCCACTCTTCATTAATTTACGGGCCAACTTCAGGATTCTCGCTCGCTGCAGAAATTACATTTCTTTCCAAAATGTTCTCATTTACTCCTCAAGAATTATTGCTGTGGGTGCAGTTACATGATGAGATGATAGAATCTTCAGTGTCAGTAAAACTGCAGTTTCAACAAAAAGATTTGGAAACGCTCCGCAGTAACAGCAGGTTATGGCTGAGAGTATCTATCCATATAATATATCTATGGATCTAGAGATATATCTATGGATCCATAGATATAGATATTGATATACAGATATATACAGATCGACTGATAGATGGATAAATATGCCATGTTTTGTTGATTTCAAAGCTTCAGCCACCATCAGCACCTCAGCCACCCTCTCCAGTCCATGCACCATATGTCACAGGGTTCTGTTCTGGGCCAAGTTTGATTCTACACTGTAAAAGCTGCAAGTGATATTACAAATATTGGCTGCTTCTAGTCTCAAATCTGAATGTGTGATTTTACAGAAAAACGGTAGACAAGTGTAACTTAAAAGCCAGGATATAAATTCAAAACATAATCAATTGTTATTTTCAAGAGGACAATCTTCATTCCATAATTACTGTCACCCTGTTTTACACTATGTAAAGGTTTTACTCATCAGTAAGAGTTTTAATTTTCAAGTGTAATTTGAAAAGTACCTGCTTCCTTAATTTTTTATCTTGTAATTCTAAACTTGTAAAGTGAATCACAAAGTCAAATGAGAGAAGCAGAATCAAATAGTTAACAGCATTTGCAATTACATAATGCAGCTATATTTATCACCATTGACAACTCCGCTCATTAAATCATGAGCAACCATGAGCATTGACCCTTGTTGCCCCAGTCATTTCACTTTACTTTCATGTATTGACAATGGTTACCATGGAACCACATACACTATGAAAATGACAAGGGAGAGAAACCTGTCATCGCATGAGGAGAAAGCAAGAACTACTTTACATTTTCCAGACTGCAGCAGCCACTGCATTCAACCTGAGCGTCTAAAAGCGCTTTGAAGGTACAGTGTGAAGGATTTAAGGACATCTAGTGGCAAAGCTGCATGTTGCAAATGAACAAACCTCACCTTGCCCTTATCTTTTGAGCGTGAAGGAGAACACACACTATGGAGGGCTTCAGTTCTCCGTACTGAGGACCTGCTGATTTAAATACAGGGCTCCACGTAGGGTAACAGAAACACAAATGTGTTGTTTCAGGTGAGTATACACTCATAAAATTATGAATATTGCAAACATTTAAAAGATCTTTAGCCGCTAGAGTCATAGAGCTGTAAAACACACAGCAGAGTTGTGTGTACATGAAGCTGCTGCAGGACACGGAGAGAAGCTGCTGACCAGGAATGACCCGGCCGACTTTCTCTAACTGCCTCCCCCTCTCTCTGTATTCTCTGCCACAACCTGGAATCAATCCTCCCACATAAATCAATAGAACATCTTTCACTTCTTATTTTGGTTGACGTGCAAAATTGTATTTTTTCGCGCAGCCAAAAAACCCGACGAGTGAACCTGCCCTACCCGACGTGCTGACACTGATATGTCCTGTGCGATGAATTCCTCAGCAGCTACATTCAAAGTCTACTCTCACACCATGTCTGACTCTTCTCTCTCCAAGTGTGGACAGACGGGTGGTTTCAATCCTGTTTTGCATTTGCCCATTCCCACACTTTGCTCACCTTCCTCCTCCTGCTGCAGGCGCACACAGAGAAGACTGAAGAGGGGATTAACCAACAGGTCTCATCACTGCAGACATCCACACTGAGGAGAAGGGCAAGGAATGATGGATGGGGGAGGGAAGGAAGTGGAAAAAAAGAGGTCGAGAAAGGCGGGATGGAGGATGGAGGAAAGGAAAGGGGGAAAGAAGGAAGGAAGGGAGGCAAAAGGAGACAGGGAAGGAAAGGATGGTGGAAGGTAAAAGAAGGGAAGGCAGGAAGGAGAGAAGCAAGGAAAGAAGAAAGGAAGGAAGGAAGGATGGATGGAAAGGGGGAGGGAAAGCCGGAGGGTGACAAAGGGAGCAAGGAAAAAAATAAGGAAGAAAAAAGAGGGAAGAAAGGAAGAAAGGAAGGGAGGAAAGAAGTGGGAAGGAAAAGGGGGTTAGGAAGAAAGAAGGAGGAAGGGAAGGAAGAAAAACAATTTAGATTAGATATTAGAAGACGATTAGCGGTTGCCTTGAAAATATTATTGATCAGAGCAGACTTTTTTTTCCATTTCTACAACTGTGTATTTCGCATGAAAATCATTTCTCCCGTGTCTTAAGAATATTAACGTGATATCATTTGTGTCACGTTCCATTTTCTACCTTGCTACAAAGATAGATGGCAGGAAGGCTCACCTCATCATTGCATCTCCATCGTAACCCTGCTGGCAATTGCTCACAAACCCCGCCTCTTCCATGGTAGCAGCAGGGTGATTGGCCTACAGTCACAGAAAAATCAGAGAATAAATAAAAGGCACTTTTCACAACAATGATTTTTGCCCGTTTATTTATGTCTTATATTAATGATTGATAATACACATTTTTTTAGTCTGATGTGAGAGCAGTTATTGGAAGGTATGAAAACAAGGAGAGACTCACCATTTAATCGTGGGATGTCTTTGCCATGGCCCCATCCCCTGGTTACTACCGTAGAGACTCCAAACACACAAGATGGCTGCTCTCTTTGCTGTTTTGGCCTCTTCCCTGAATAATGAGATGATGTAGAGATATTTACTTTACATACAGGCAATTTATCCCATACATCTGGACTGTTACGGTCACAATCTCCAGCAATGAATTACCTTTGACCTTTTATGTCATTGATAAAAACAGCCAACCAGTATGATCACCACTCGCTGGAAAAATGAACAATGGATTTACAGTAAAGAGCAGATCTCAGACACTGATAGTGTTTTAGGTTATTTTACACCTTCCACTTAAACTCAGTCACACTGCATTCTGGGTAAATTATGTTTTGCTCAGGTCAGGCAGCTGCCTCACAGCTCTGTCACTTAACCAGTTTGAATTCCAGAGTGAGTCAGCTGTTACGAGATTTCTTTTCAATCTTATAAAATTCCGCCAAAACCTGAAATAACAGAGGAATTTCCAGCAGAGGAAAATGAAAGCAGCCGCAGTGTGAAGATGTGAAGCTGCAAAGCCGCGGTGCAACAGCCTCTGTTAACTTCTCATTTAAACGCGGGGAACTTTCCCTCCGGCACTTTAAAACAAAAAGATGAATACGTCATTTTTAACAGGTTGCTGTTTCTGTCTCTGCTAATTACAGAGCTGACAACACTGTTCACTTGAACTGAGGACAGAACCTGTATAGGTGTGGGCAGGTTCACATCGGAGGCTTAAAATAGCACCACCACTATCTCTCTGGTATTATCTCAGAGTTAAATGTTCAACTGAGCCACCGTTACATTGCTATAGTTTAACAAGCGCCACCACACACATGAACAATCAGACCTGCACAATAGAGTGAAACTCATATTAATACGTTTCTACATTCAAGTGCAAATGCGACGGAACACACATTCAACTTTTCAATGATAGTTATAGTATAGGTCTACATTGAAGTGAAGGTACACTTATTTAACACGCAATTGAATGTTGTTGTTTTTTTCTATTCACCACATATTGTAAACAGTGATGAAATGGGTTTGATGACTAATACCATAGTCAGCCACAAGGGGGAAATCAAGACAGTTTGGCCTAAAATTTCAAAAAGCTGTAATTCTCAATACCTCCAGGGGTATTGCTACCAGTACACACGGGGACATTAAGGGTATCAGTGACACTGAAGCAGGGGTCTAAGTGGGGTTCAAACCAGTGACCTTTGCCTCCAAAGGCATCTGATCTAACCACTGGACCACTGCCGCCCTAAAGTGCATTACCATCGAAGGAAAGCTCTATGACCTGTACTACCACCAGCAAACCAGTAAATAAGCCCCTTTCGGGTATTAAGTTTTTCTTCCCAGAAAGTCCTCAGGAAAAACAAGACCATTAGATTGTATGTGATAATACAGTTGCCACGGCAGCAGCGGTGAAGAGATCACCACGAATGATGTCGTAACCCTCCCAGGGGTGTTGTGATATCAGCGGTGCTCCATGGCAACAGGTGAACACGAAGATAACATGCAGGGCTGACAGTCCATCAGATACAGCAGTCAGTTTGTTAGGTTATATCATGTGTACGTGTTCCACGGACCCACTGAGCTTTGATTACTTATGTCGCTATAATCAGATCTTCCCGATTACCGTCTTATGTAACTTGACCCGCCGCCGCCCACTGCAATTTCCACCGTCAGCCAAGATTCGAACTCACAAACTCCATGTTGGTCTTAAAGGTTGTGCAGCCAGCACGGGCAAAATGCGCCAGGAGAAGGAAAATATGTTAATATGCAATTAGCCGGCTGTGAAAGTATTCAAGCACCTGGCTTTTACGCCTCAGAAGCGAATCAATTCCCTCTGTAAAGCGCTCATTCCATTTCATTTACCGAACGGCGTGCATCATTATTGAAACATTAAAGTACACGCTGGAATTAGCGCCCCTTTGTCACAGCTAACTAAGCGCCGCCAGGCAACAACACGGGCACAGTCGACCGCTAACTTCAGGTGCAGGTTAATTGTCTGCTGATTGCGGACCTGGAGTCACAGAGTAGATGGAGGTGCGAGTGAGGGAGCTTCGGGGACGACTGGCGAGATTAGGTGAAGCTGAGGAAGTGGAAGCGTACGATCACCTGGCCGTACCAATCCTTATGTTCATTCACTCAGAATAAGCCCCCTTGCATTTTACATTGGAAGCAGACACCATGTTTCAATGGTGTCAATAATAACTGAAGGCTCCTATAGGCTCTCCTACATGTATGAAGGGGAAGGGTGACGTGAATTGAATTCAACTGCTGGTGATCAAATCTGAAAAAAAAACCTTCCTTCTGTCTATTCACCCTTGAATTGCCATGATAACCAGTCACGGTTGACATAAATCCCTTTCTTAGATTTTTCTAAATGCCTGTGCTGCCATGACTGAAAAAACATAGAGACACAAACACACACACACACACACGCACACACGCACAAATGGAAAAAGTGCACGACGACAGCAGGGCTTTACAATGATACTTAACAAAGTGAAGCAGATAAAGTGTTCTAACACCACAGCTGTGAGATCAGCAGATTAGCATCGGAAACACAGACTGCTGAGAAATCAAGTGTCGGGCTACGAGATGCATCACTCAGCTCGACAGTGGCGGAGCGTTCACACTAAGCAGCGGTCAAGTGGCCGCCGCACACTCAGAGTGAGGCTGTTTCCACTGTGATAAAGTGTGGGAGTGGGACTGTAGCACCGTGCGTCACCGAGGATTCATTCTGACACCTCGGCCTCCGTCTCAATACAAATTCATTTGGCTTCAGCCTGCGAGGAGGTCTGTTTTATATGCCCACCAATACATCTGTGAACATATCGGCGAACACATTTCCTTTTGCCTGCGGCTTTAATAGAAAATCGACAACAGAGGGTTTAAAAAAAAAAGAAAATACATACTGTATATCTTGTATCTTTGGGACCATTCAGTTAGATCCCTTTCTGGAATGAGTAATACTATTTTGTCAGTTTCAATTGGAGTGAGGCAGCGCTGTGCGGCGCTCCCATGCTAAAGAAATAACTGAGGTGGAACAGACTTAACAAATCAAACTAAGCTCAGGCAATAGAAAATTTGAGTGGAGTGGTAACTGCGCTGAAGGCAATTTCACATGTGCCTCGGTGACACAGACGCTCCCATGCAGACCCAAGAATTGGTTACGATTTTTGTCTCAGCTGTTTTGCATTTTACACAACTTCAGCAAAGTGGAAAGAGACGGCGATTTACAGTAAAACACACTCGGCACGGGCTCGTCGTCATGGTAACCTCAACTGTACTGGCAGCTCCGCATGCATGGTGAAGGATTAACATTGCATCCTGTTTCCAGGGAACAGGAAGTAAACATATTTGGAGGGGGCGGAGCTTGACCGAACCTTCAGCCAAAAAAAAAAAAAAGTAATCTGTTGACTTTATTTCTTCTTTTTTTCAACTAATTAGATAAATACACAGGAAATACATTTTATAATTTTGTGATGCATAATTTAAATAATTGTGAACAATGAATAATGAGCTTTAAAATAAATTACAAAATACTGTACAAAAAACTGTAAATGCTACAAAAGAGTGCATTGTGCATCTACTGCCCCCGGCAGGCAAATAAATTCTGTGCTTGCAAACAGTCCTGCATAATCAATAATCCAATCAATTGCAAACTGTTTTAATAGTTGGAAGTTTGAGAGGAATCAGCCTGAGGCTAAGATTACAGAATGGACTACTTTGAATTGTTGAGCGTGAATCCTGTGGTGCGCCACCAACAGGAATCGTGCGGAAACACACAAACATTGCTGAGGCGTATGAGGAATAATGTTAACATGACATACATAGGTGTTGTTGAACAGCAGGTGTATGACTGACATAAAGTTTAAAAAAAAACACGCTAATAAAACCAGATGTGGCGCCCTCTGCAGGTCATTTGAGATAATACAGGTTTCAGGCACTTCGGCACTGGTCTGCTGGACCCAAAGCCCCACGCACACAAAGACTAATCCGTTCCATCCATGTGTTGTTATCATCCATGTCATTTCTCCAGTTTATCACCGATGGTGTGAAGAGCTTAACAAAACGACAATGTGATCCGCCAAACGACCACACCAAGGTCAGACCAAAGAGTCCGGGTCGTGGAATAAGAGCTGGATGAGTCCACGGTTTAAAAGTCTGCCCTGCATTGGCAAACCCTACAAGCAACTTTCTGTGAAAAGGAGAAATATAAAAGATTGGCCTTTTCAGGCAAAAACTTCTCTTTGTTGTCGATCCCCTCTTCCAGCATCTCAAGGTGAACCTTTTAATACTATTTATTCATTTTATCCGATTTCATCTTTTTTTCCCTCTTCCTCTCAAAAGAGCCGGCTGAAGGAAAGCGGTCAGTGACCTTGGGCTCTAAACAGAGTTGAGTGTATTGACAAGGACAAACACTTCATGAACTTGAACCAATCGACACGTGCTGAACCACCACGATCCCTGAGTGAAGAGTTGTTCCCACAAAGGCACAAAAGAAGTAACTCTCACATAGAACCCATTAGATAAAAGAAAAACCTATAAAGCATCACGTCTCTTAAATGCACAAAATTCTTCACTGCGAACGTAATACTAATGGCTATAAATAATGAGCATAATCCTGAACATATCCTCAAAGAAAGTTTTCAAACTCTCCTTCACAGGGCTCGGATCATCTCTGCAGGAAGCAGGAAGCTGCTGCTCTCGCGCCGTCACATCAGACTGAACCATCGTAAAAACGTTCCTGCCAATCCCCCGAAAGCTCCACCTCCATGAAACACAGACCTTATCCTCCCTACCTCTGAAATGCAAATGAAGATTAATCAAGAGTGCTAACGAGGCAGCTCCACTCCAACAAGGAAGGGAGGAAGGGAGGATGGAAGGAAGGAAGGAAGGAAAGGGAGGGGGGAAGGGAGCATGGGGGTGTAATCATGAATGATGATGAACGTCACTGTCGCTCAAATACCTGGAGGTTTTCTGGGTGTACGCGTGTGCGGAGGTGGGCGATTCAGCGAGCGCGTGAAAATTGGGTGGGCTTGTGTGCAAATGTAAAAAATTAATTTGCATAATATGTGTCAAATATACAGCAGCTCGCGTGATGAGGAGAACATCAGGTTTCATTTGCATTTACTCAACAGATTCCTGCTCCAACTCTGTAACCTGATGAGCGCTGCCGCCGCATTCTAACGATGTCACGCTTTTGTTATGTCAGAGCAGCGAGCGTCGGTTACCATGGCGATGGTCAATTTGCTACTGCTGATTAATCAGGGAGGGGATGTACATAAATATATATATATCAATTTTCTTCTGCTCGTTAACGCAACATCAAGCTGCTCTTTTCCAGGCCATCTGTGTTTGCCCACATGCTCGCTCGCCGTCTTCCTACTCCCACGTGTTTGACGAAGAAGAATAGTGGAGCAGGTGGACTCGCAGCCCGGTGTCTCGGACTGGACTCTGAATTCCACCGCATGGAAAGTCAACAATGAGGAAAACCAACACTACAGCTGCGGCTCACAGAGGCCCATTTTCTTTAAAGTGTCACAGGGGAGTGGGAAAGGTGAGTGGAGGCTAATGTGGTGACCATTAAGTGCCCCTCCCTCTTTGCACTGGTCTCACAGAACTAACTGATTCAGTCAGACAAACACTGGTGTGCCGTGATGCTGGATTTGTATTGATACGCGCCGTGTTTGTCTTTGCAAACAGTTTGCAGGGGCCAGCGCGGGGCCCCTGTGATAACCCTGCCCCGCCCCCCCCCCCGTGGGACCACCAGAGCAGTGAACCGTCTCACACTGGCTCTCTGTCCTCCGCTGCGAGCAACTGCAACTGAGCTCAAATAGAATCAAGCATAGATGACGGAGTAAACCTGCCATTAGCCAGCGAGGAGAGCAAGTGGGTTGAAGAGTGAGAGAGATCTGAAATAAGGATGAATTCATCTCTTTATTGTTTTCAAAGTGAGCAACTCTTGCTTTATAATGCAAACGTTCCTTCTATTTATGTGCATTGCAGGGTTAAAGATTTCCAATTAATCTATGATTGTCTACTTGCACTATTCCACTTGCAATATCTAATAATAAATCAAAAATGTAACACCTTTCGAGTTATAATGATTAATCTCGGCTGGCATTGAGTCTTCTGCATGCCAGAGAGGGTAGAGCGAAGTGAAGGGTATTCCGCTGCAATGCACAGCTTCACCATTAGATGTCATTAAATTCCACATACTGCTGCTTTGACACTGCAAATAAGGGACATGAAAAGCACACTGAGGTGTTTGTCATCATCTGAGAATCATCTAAAACCAGAGCCGAAGACAAGCTGCACTTTTTTGCATTATTGAACAATAGACGTATAGTGTGTAGTTAACAATGTGACACGAACACAAACATACAGATGGATGCTCATCTTTTATACACACACACACACACACACACACACACACACACACACACACACACACACACACACATTGTGGCAACATGCCAGGTGGCACATTCTCACCGCATGAGGTTTTGTGGTGCTACAGGCAATGCAGCACGGCACCATGTCACCTGTCATCTGGTAAAGGAGATGACAATACTTACCGCCCCCCCCCCACACACACACACACACCAACTATTACTGAATGTCAGTATCATTAATATTGTTATTTTCATCTCCATTAATCAATGACAACCAACCAAAAGCAAAGCCTTATCTCAAACTTTAACCGAGACCGACTCTGACTTCAGGGTGCAGCTCATACACTATGTTTTAGAGATGTCTCGGGGGGCAAATACTGCATCCCAACGAACCTTTCCCTTCCACACACATGGGAGAAAATATATGTGAGCCTTCAGTTTTCATTTAAACACGCTTAGTTTGACTTTTTCAGGCTACTGTGAACACATGGCGGCTTTAAGGCTCGTTAATGAAAACTAATTCAGGTGATTACACACTCTTCATTTCTGACTACCTATTCACTAAATAACCCCAATATCATTGTTTTATGTTCCATTCCTGCAAATTGTTTCCCTTAAAACTTGCACACTGGCCCTTTGGACCTTTAAATATATCCAAAATTCACCTCTGACCTTTACAAGTAGCTTGGCCCTTGGTCTATGTGAGGTCCAGTGGTCCTGATAAGGTCAGTGCAGAGGGTCCTAAAGATGTGGGAGAGGCAGAGTAACACACACTTAGAGTCAAACAGGTACAAAAGGTAGACGGACAATAAGGGACAACTACACACACACACACAATTGCAGGACAACACAAGTCATTTATTAGTTTTAACCACAAACTCATTTGAAAAAAGCTAATATGTGTATTTCCCTGAGCGCTGAGAAGCTGCCAAATGAAAAGCAGGAGGAAGAGCAGTGCGCACACACGCACACACACACACACACACACACACACACAAAGTTAATTACATATCCTGAGTGTGGCATTGCTAACCATTCTGTCTTTAGCGCTACAGAGTCACTTAGCTAGTTAACTGCTATGTTAGCTAACACAGCACTTTGGTAGCCAAGCTGAGACGGAGAGTGGAGGACACTCACACACACACACTATCAGAGTATAACTTTTAAATGGGTGTGGGACCTGAAATATATATATTTTAACCACTCACCTCAGAGCAGAAACAGCCACAGCAGCGGCGAAGAGGTGAAAACAGCTTCTACTGTAGCTGCTGGAGACTAGTCTCTCCTGCCACTCGGAGCTGCTGAAAATAAAGTAAAACACGTACATTTGTGTTAGGTTTGACGTAAAACTGGTCCTTTATCCCTAAATATATGATAAATGAGGTACTTACTGCTGTGAAAAGCCTTCCCTCTGCTTGTATTTCCGTGTTTGTTTGTATTTTCTTCCTGTTTCCTGTGAGGCAGGAAGTCAGAGTCACACAGCTGTGACTCAGGGGATTAACGAGCCACACCCTGCTCAGCCTCCACGACTCTACTTCCTGTTTGGGAGGAAGTCAGTGTGACACAGCTGTTTCAGGAGAATAACTTGAGTCAGGAGAAATATATAAATTTACTTTAATTCTTTATTACCTCTGGGGTCATCCTTGGTCCAATTCATGACACATTGATTTTATTAATATTACCTTAATTTAGTTGATTTTAAGTGACCTCCTCTGTCCCCATGAACACATACAATCTGTTGTCTCTGTCTTACTTTGTGGTTAAAAAGACATGCAGGTCAACCTGATAGAGTGCCCCCTTGTGGACTATGATGGGAACTACTTTACTTTAGTTTATTTTTTTTGGCTCTTACTAACTATTTTGCTTCCAAACATACATTATATTATATTATATTATATTATATTATATATTATATTATAAGGTTAAAATAAACTTTAATGAATACATTTAAAAACCAAAAGTATACATATTCTATTTATTTGATACACACGTATCAAATAAATAGATAAATAAATGAATACGAATATTCTTAACAAAAAAACATTGCAAATTCAATTTAATGAATTTAATGTTTCAGATGAAGCAGATATTGATAAAAAAAAAATAAAGCCATTGTAAGAATAATAAAATAAGGACAGCATTCGGATGATTCTGTATTTGTAAACACGTACTTGATATTGTCTCCTCCAGCTTTCCTCGTATCCCGTGGCAACGGCTGAGTCACCACCTGGGGTGCGAACCCCTGGTGGACAATGGCTGCCCTCTAAAACAGTGGGAATGAGTTGTCAGTGAGAAGTGGCGCTGCTGATATCAGTATTCAGCCAATGATATTCAGTTCAGTAACAGCTTGTGTTCAGATCCTCTCAGTCTGCCTGGCTGTCAGTCGACTCTGTGAAATAACATTTGCCGCCTGTAAAAGGCACATTTGATGGGTTCAGATGGAGAGGCACAGTTCAGCGCGTCACCCCAACGCGCCGGAGCCTTCTCTCGCAGCGCGTGGAGGCGTTAGTCAGTCAGCTTACTGGGTTTTCTCTGTGTGTGTGTGTGTGTGTGTGTGTGTGTGTGTGTAGGGAGGGGGGGGGGCGTGCATCAGAGACATGCAGCGGCTCAGAATGCAGCTCCATCATCGCTGCGGCCCACAAATGATCCAGGACGCCGCCTCAGCGCGTTTTATTTGAGGGGATTGAATGATCGGCCTGGACCGAGGGAGAACATCTGTATCGGCCGTCGGTTAGACCGAGTCCACGCTCGTGGAGAACAATTTGACACAGCGGGAGATGTTGCTCTGGCAACGTAGAGTGAAGCACAGCCCTGACCAGAGTAAACAGCAGGATCGGGTCTCAGCCGAGGTCACTCCCGCTCCGCTCACACCACATGGTTTATCTGCTGACTCGTCATCCCTGATCTCATGCATTGCACGTTTACAGCAGTGGCCCTTGTGGTGGTTTACAACAAGGTGCATTTCCTCGTGTCTTTCACATTCATATATACGGGAAGAAGGGAGGGAAAAAAGCTGTTACCGTGGTCAGCTGCCTCATGATCTCTTCTTTGCCTTGAATCAGGAGAAGCTCCCCCGTCTCATTTTGCCAGACAGGCTTGCATCTTGATTGATCTGGAAGTGTAGAAGAATAAGTTTCACATCTGTTTATATTGTCAAGTCGACATTTGGATTTGAATTGGCATAAGAGGAGGAAGACCAAATAGGGTCAGACACACGGGTGTTGTGTTCCCATCACTGACAATTACAGCTGATCACAACCTGTGTCGGTTGCAGGGTCGACGGATCTGTGAGTGACACATTTTCATACAGGAGAATAAACTAATACAGAGTTTTATAAAAAAAAATTTAAAAAAGCCCATCCCACTCTGTGCTGTACTGAAATTCATGTCTGAGACATTTGTCTGTGTATGGCTCACATATCTTAAGAACAGTTCATCTTATCAACTTCACACATGACATACGTGATGTCAAAGGCCCAATGAGGTGCTCTATTGAATTTGGTGCAGATTGGACAAGTGAAACTTCAGATATCAGTAAACTAACGTGGGACTCGACACAAAGTTCATACTTAGTTGGTTGCATGTAAGAAACGAGTGTTTTAGCTGAGGGGTTTGTGATGATGATGATGAGGATGATGATGATGATGATGATGTCACCATCACCCGTGCCGCGGTCTGACTGATTTGCATGTTGTGCGCTGTGCAGACGGATTCACAGCGACACGCCAACACCATGACACCATGGTGGCGTCGGTGGCGGCGAGGAGACGCTCAGTGGATCGGATGGGAGCTCAGAGGTGACTCACTGCTGATTGGGCGCTTTCTCAATTCAAAAGAGCCGTGCTCGGCAGTTAAAGGTGAAACAGACAGATCAAACTTCTTGATTGAGGTTTGTTTTTTTGTTTTTTTTGGAATAAATGTGACTGAAGAAGTTAAAGGAGACCCTGAGGTCTCAGTTAGCAGAGTTGAAATGCAGGTTGTTCTTTTAATAGCCTCTGAGCTTAATCCCTGAGGAACGCTCTGATGTTCCTCTTAGGCGCAGGAGAGGGAACTTTCTCTGAGTGAAAGTCTCAAAGCTAAAAAAAAAACAAAAAACCACCCCCCCCCCCCCCCCCCCCCCGCCGACAGGAAAAATAAAACATCTCTTACAGTATTAAAATATGATGTATTTAAAGTTGTTAAAGGTCTGACTTGACTCCATGCGCTGACTGAGAGGTTCTATTCATCGCCTCACTCTCATCCTTTTTTTTCTCCGTCCGTGTCCCCGAATGACTTTACCTCCTGGCCTGAGCCGGTGTTTTAAAAGCATGTTTAGCTGCATGTGCACACTGACCGTGATAATCTCACCCCGCTAAGATTAGCCGCCCGCCGAGCGTCTCGGCACAGACACAATCGCGGCCGGTCGGTCGCCGCGCAGGTGTTTGGTTTCATTTCTCAGCTGGAGCAGAAATCAAAAGATTAGAACAGCAACAAGAGGAGATTTCAGGGCTATTTCCAGACTCTGTATCTGTCTAAGAAGGAACACACGCGGCAGAAAGTGGGGCATGAGTATTTCAAATGTGAATTCCAACATATGACCAGTAGAGGGCCACTGCTGGTTAGAGCAAATCAGGGCATGGTTTATGACGTCAACTGGGAACATGTGGCAACTTCCGGGACAGATGGATGAGGCCCAGTAAGGTAGTGGCTAGACTTGCAGTTCACAGCGTGGCCTCTAGAGGCTGGGCGCAATCAGTCACATTTTCTTTTTTAACTGCTTTATTTTCAATCTATTGAGGTTTGAAATTGTGAATAATTACGGGAGTGGCCTCTTGACCGAGGCTCATTTTAAAAGCTATTCAGAGTAGAACTGAAGCATTTTATGCATCAGTGACAGTGACTTTAATTCAGTGGCGGCAGATCATTGCTCCCTGTTCATGATCAATCAAAGACATTGCATGCACTTTGTGATGAAGCCATGTTTTGCACATGATATGAACACGCATGCGAACACAATGCATGTCAGAGTTCACAGCCGGCGCGAATGACAGCTTGTTACTCATCATCGCAAAATGTTCACTTCACAGCAGCTGTGTCAGCAGCACAGCACACACATTATGCAAAACAATGGAACTAACCTTGGTTGTTTACTCCTCCTGTTTATCTCGCTTATGCGAGAGAGAGGTGTCATGTGACCAGCGTCATAATAAGCGTGTCATAATTCTCACACCTCTACCTTTCTGCAAGTTCAGTCAAGTGGAAGCCTCGAGTGTCTCCAGTCTTTCGCAGGTGTATCTGTGAAATTAAGCAGAGGGGGCGTGGCCTCAGATTTGCCTTCACATACAACTTCCGGTTTTACAACGTCCCGATGGAGCTTCGGAACACATTGGGCTGTGTATATATAGAGTATGTGTATATACAGTATACAGTCTATATGTACAAATACAGTATATCTACTGCACTTCTTCGTCAAACAGTACGATTGCCGCTTTTGAGAAGCCAGAAGTCACTTTGCCTTTGACACGTCTGCTCCCCTCTGTCGCCTCAGCACAAAGTTTGAATTGAAAATGATTTACATCACAGTTGCCGGAGCCTCCACAGTCGATCTCAAATCCTCTCCGGAGACGTCCTCAGCGCGCGCGTTATCCCCCATTGTGACAATCACACGAGTGCTGTGCAGCTCTGCTCTTGTTAAAAAAGAAGGTGGGGGTGGGGGAAGGGAGAGGGGAGGGGGGGGGGGATCAGGAAATTGATTTCAGACACAAGCTTAAAGATCCATAGAAAGCTGCTGTCAACACGTCTTCCTCAGTGATCCCGATCCCTCTGCAACATTCGCCCTGCGTGAGCTCTGCCATGAGAAGGGCTCACACGGCTAAGCAGCGGTTTATAAGGCCTGTAAATTAGGGGAGTTAGGAGGCTGCAGGGAGGAGAGGATACAGAGGCCCCGCACTCCGGCTCCCGAAAACACTCGCAATTAAACAAAACACAAACAGATTAAGAAATTAAACGCATCAATCCTCACAACACAGGGACACCTACTGAAAGCACTTCACCCGGCAACACAAAAAAGCCACGCGGTTGATTGGTTTGTGCGTGTGCCTTTCAATACCAGACACACACAAAAGTAAATACAGTGATAAGGTTGCATGTTGCAGCCCAAAAGGTGATTAAGTTTGTCCATTCTGAGCTACTGTAAAAAAAAAATTAAAAAACATGGTGGACTAACTGGGGAGAACTTACCCCTGATATTAGTAAGACCTCAATTTGAGGGAAATGGAAACAGTGATTTACACATGTTGGGGTAAACTAACTCATAAAAACATCACTATAAGTAACAGATCCTCGATCTATATCAGTAGAAATTGAAATAAGTTGACCTAAATTTAAAGCACTGTACCTTTAAGGCAAACTCATGACCTCCCTGTCTGCCGGTCCACATCCCTGTGGCCTCATGTCATCATGTGTGTCCACTAGGGCGTGCATGAATCCCTATGAGGATACAGAGTACAGTCAAATCCTTTACGTTAGCATTGCTAGTAACCAGAGCTTCCACTAGAGGGCAGTGGAGAGTCATTGATAAAGACACCATGATAACAGTGGGGGGCCTAAATTGCCATGCGTCATAAATCGTTATTCATGTCATCAATTTGCAAAATTGCACCATTAAAAGATCTGTTATTCCTGGAATTTCTTCCTCATGCTACGTGATCGTCTCAGTTGAACGATAGCTCACACTGCCCCCTACAGTTTCCAAGTGCTACTGCTCTAATTTTAGTCTGGTTGAGTAGAGATTCCATTCTGAGCTACGGTAAAACAAAAACAAAGACACGGTGGACGAACGAGGGAGAACTTACCCCTGAGAGAATAACACATGCCGGCATAACACATAGCGCACGTTTGACATTCTGTTGTGAGGTTCATGATATCGTTTTATATTTTTATTTCTTTATTTTTTGCACTGTCCAGCCAACACAGGCCTGAACTCTAACGGGGACAAATGGACCCAATGTGCAGAGGGACAAGGCCAGTGAGGAGGAAGCTGAGAGGGTTCGACTGTGCTAATATTTGTGCTACATCCTTTCAGCTTTGTCACGGCGAACTCAGGCTGCTCCTTTGTTAGCACATCCTCACTCTTTCATTCTCTTACAACTCCACTCTGTGTGTGTGTGTGTGTGTGTGTGTGCGTGTGAGCTTGTGCACGTGTAGACACCTTCCTGTGCCCATTGTTGGTTTTAATGTATTTTTAATTTCCCATGAAGTGACTGGAGTCCTCAGTGACCAGCACTCCATAATTGGCTGCCTGTGTGAACATCAGTCAGCTTAACGAGAGTGAGGGAGCTCCTGCGCGCACACACACACACACACACACACACACGCACGCACACACACACAATGGTTAGCACTCACATCTGCAGGTGACTTCAACTGGCGCTTGTTTTTGTGTCTTCTCCGACTTTGCCTTTCCGCCTTGTCCTCTGCAAGACACACACACACACACACACACACACACACACACACACTGAAAGGAAGAAAGTCTCATTAATCGAGCTGCTGCTGCTGCAATCGCTTCCAGAGGGCTCAGACGAGAAGTGTTTACCTGCTGCTCCGTGCGAGCGGGAGCAGCGCCTGCATACGGCCGACACAATTAGTTACACACAGCACGTTAGCGCGGCGGTTAGCCGGACCCCCGCTCGGCGGGCCGGCTAATGCACGTGTGCGGACGCCAGGCTTGCGTCTGGCACGACGCTGTGAAGAAGCGTCTTACCTTTGAGTTTAACTGGATGCGAGTGGATGCAGAACATTCAGCCTGCGCGGGGGATGTGTCGTTCTTCCTCGCACACAAAAGCACTAAGGAGACAATGCGCACAACATGAGGCCAGTGCCCACCCAGGAATTTGTCATATATAGGATTTATTTACACTTTCTATTTACAGATTTTTGCTTCAAAATCGTCTCTGTACACATTTTTTTAAATGCAAGAACCACTACTCCTGTCACCCGCCACGGTCTAGTATTATTCGATTTTCAGAGTATTAGAGCGGCATAAGCTCACAGGGGAGGACTCTTCTTCTTCTTCTTCTTCTTCTTCTCTCTCAGTTTGGTTTTCATAAACAAATCTGCCCGTCCGGAGAAGTGGAGCCAGAAAATATAGAAAAGAAAGAAAGAAAAAGAAAAGGGAGAGAGAAGGAACGTCGCTTCAGGATACCCCTCCAGAAGATGCTCTAAAGGATGTTAGGGGTGTGTGTGTGTGTGTGTGTGTGTGACTGAGGTTTATTTGACACTAGTAGCAGCTACATGTGTTAACATAACTGTTTATTAAACTAACGTATTAAACTAACGTCCAAAATGTAGCTCGCTAAAAGGAGTTGCCAACAACGGATTCACACACTCACACACACACAGTAAATGTTGAACTCCATCATCCTTTGTTGCCCTCGGCAACCTTGCTCACACCCCCTCCCCGCGGTGTTCACTATTGATGTGTGCAATAAGGCAACGTAAAAATAGGAACTTTGGATCGTAAACGGGACAATAGTCGGTGGCTCTCTTAAGCCCCGCCTCCCTTAGTCACTGTTGCTGTGTCTGTCGCGCTTTACATCACCGGCACCCGTAAACAAATAGGACCACAACCTACTTCCTCACGCTGTGCGGTACTGAAGCCTGTCTATCCTGGATACGGGGGCTGCCATCTTGTGCTGGTGATGTCTATAGGAGTCTAGGAGTCTGTCTCAGCTGTCAATCAAAGTGCCGCACCCTGTTTTTAAAACATTAAGGGACACATCAAGCCAGGAAACAAGAGGCAACTGAATAAACAGTGAAAAACCACCTGAAATGTTGTTGTTTTTTTAAACCTGCTCTGCGTCCCGTCTGCTGACCTGGAGGAGATGGGGCTCATCACGGGGCCACGCAGACACTCTGACTTTCTCTGTGGCAGCTGTCATGTCGTCTATCTTTAAGTACAGTCAGAGGGTTTCAAAATATATGTATATATATATAAATTTCAAATCTATGATTTCAGACACTTGGCAAACACCTGAATCTAACAGGCAATGAACCATTGTGTGTACTTGATTGCTGGATACATGAAGAGGGTGGAAACATTGGGCTATGCTTATTGGCCTAGAAAGTAGAATTAGAATGAATAGAATGTGCATGAATCTAGAGTTGGACAGTTTGAACATGGCTGATAAATGGTTGCAGACCTATAACTGGGCAATTAGAGATAGCAGCTGTATTTTAGAAGTAATTTGGAGTGAATGCCCAGCGTCAAATGAAAGTGTTTACAGAGGGGACTGGCACATCCCAAAATTAGATGTGGAAAACAAAAAAACAAAAATTACAAATTTAAAAAATCTAAATTCTTTCATTCCACAGCAAAATTCAAAATGTCATAATATTGCTGCCTGGAATCTAAAGTTTCTGAGTTGATGTGAACAAGTGTGAGAGGTGGCCTCCTGTATCCAGAGTCAGGCACGACACAACAGACTTGTCAAGTAAACAGCATTTAAAAAAAATAAAATGAAAATAAACGACAACAACAACAAAAAAAACAACAACAAGACAATAGCTTTTAAAACATTGCCTGGAATAATCTGTCATAGAAAAATACAGAGGGAGAGGGAGGAGGAACAAAAGTTTGTGGGAGACGAGGCGCAGGGTGTTTAAAAATAAAAAAAATAAGAATTCAAAGTGTCATGAGAGAGTGACAGCTCTCACACAC
This sequence comes from Chascanopsetta lugubris, assembly GCA_016785325.1. Classification (NCBI taxonomy): domain Eukaryota; kingdom Metazoa; phylum Chordata; class Actinopteri; order Pleuronectiformes; family Bothidae; genus Chascanopsetta; species Chascanopsetta lugubris. The sequence goes on along the minus strand of JAFBJT010106103.1, from coordinate 39,437 downwards.
ACAGAGAGGGAGCTGAAACTTTCAGAGAAACACAAATCACTCGCTCGCTCCCTCTCTCTTTCCATACC
>JAFBJT010106103.1:25089-38734 GCA_016785325.1 Chascanopsetta lugubris | reverse complement strand
ATATGGTTGTGTGTGTGTGTGTGTGTGTGTGTGTGTGTGTGTGTGTGTGTGTGTGTGTGTGTGTGTGTGTGTGTGTGTGTGTGTGTGTGTGTGTCTTAGGAGTAGCTTCATTCCCCGACCAGCATATGTATCATTACAGTTATACTACCATACACTGCAATTCATTATTTACTTGCTCTTTTTGTATATATAGTACGTAGTACGTAGCACGTTTTCTTTGATTGGTGTTTGTAAACACACCAGTCAAACGTCTCCTCTTCTGGATGAAGGTGCTGACCGTTTTGCACATTCATTTCATACAATTCTGAGTAATAACGGGATTTCTAATGATTGAAACGGTCACGTCTTGTTTTCATCTGATAGGGAGACTCTCTCTTTGACACACTCTCTCCTCTGTGTCTTCAAAGTTCAAGCACCACGGCCGACTACACCTGACCCGTTACCAGGAACTGGCACATCCAGGCTCCGTGTGACAGGAAGTTCATACCGGTCTGTTCTGAGCTCTACACTTGCAACATCTGCAAGGACTTCAAGGTTTAAGGTAGGACACTGACACTGCTGCGTGTTGGTGTTGTTCCTGTGGACCTTCAGACGCAGACATCGCAACTCAACTGGTTCGGAGGTGAGTCGTGCGATCCGCTCGGCCTTTCTGTTTCCTGCTCCTGCTCATTTTCCCTTTACTGTAACATCCAGGTACTTGGGTTGTGGTTCAGTGTTGGAAATGCTTGAGCACATGTGGCCTGTTTGAGTGTCTGCTGCATGTGTTTGTTTGTGCATCGTTGTGCAATTGTGCCTCCATGGAGGAGGAGGCTGTGTACCTGCATGCAGTGGTAGTGGGTGCTTTTCCCGTTGAGGTGGCAGCCATGATAGTAGACGCTGCAGTCGTCCAGGGGGCTGAAGCGCATGAATCCGTGCTGCAGAGAGTTGTCCCGCTTCTTGTGCATGTTGTAGTGCCTGATGACGTCCTGCTTACTGGTAAACCTCTGCAAAAGGGGAGGGGCAAAAATGTACAGCAACAGGTTGGCGTTTATTTAAACCGAGCACAGAATCAGCAACAAGTCACTTTATCTCTGTGGAGGCAGCAGCTGCAGCATTTGGGTGCCAATTGGGGGTGCGGAGGGGGGGGGGGGCAGCAATGGAGAGGCCCGGGTTCGTCTTTAAATATGACGTGTTCTGTGCTTATTGATTTACTTTGCATATCTCCCAAGTTATGCTCTATCCAAATGCCACAGCGCCACAAGATGAGCCTGAAAGGAAACTTGAAGCAGGAAGAGGCATGTTCCCTTCACACGCCATGTCTTTACAGGTGGACCCCCTTCCACCAAAATCTCTTTTTTTTTTTTTTTTTTTTTAATTAAGGTGAATCAATTGGCATGCAAGATCACAGTTGTGATGTTTCTGGAAGAATGATGTTCCGTACAGATGGTTTCTCAGACGTGCACGGGGGGGAAAACAGAAGACAACGGAAAGAAACAAACAAACAAGCCAACCAAAAAACATTTTCCCTTTCAATTCGCCGAGATATGATTCCGTTTTTAATTAAAGCATTAACGCTCGCTTTTGGTGCAGGCTCCATCTGCGGTGATGAGTGAATATGCTAAGAGGCCCGCCTTCTAAAATTACAGCATAAATAAATTAATAAATACATAAATTCCCCGCTGCACCCGGGAGTCGAGGAGGAAAGGAGGGGAAAAAAACCAAAAAGAAGAAACGTCATTCCGCAGAGACCGGCAGCAACCAAATCTGCTGTAATTGGACTTAAGCTGATATTACAGAAAGTGTAACGAGAGAAGCGCGAATCAATGAGACATTGCTTCAAATCCATATTTATCTCCAGTTGGGGGGGAAAAAACATCAGAAAGAACAATTCTAAAAAGCAAATAATTGCTGTACAAAGTAGGGTAATTGCTCTGTGTCATGTGTTCCACTCGCGCACGAGTAAAAAGCGCAGATCTCACACAGCTGCTCCTCGGCTCTTGGCCCGTTTCCCACAGCATGTCTCTAAGATGTTTGACTGTGGCAGCGGCAAAACACTTCATTAAGCATTTTTAATCTAATTGATGAATGCTCGAGATTCATCACATTTGGAATAAAAGAATCCTAATCTGGGCTCTGGGTGTCGGTTTCCGTTGTGTGGTGCGTGATGATGACCGGAAGATAAGTTGAACTGCGGTCATGATACATTCGATCCATCAAGCTGTCCAAAATAGGCCGTGGAGAGAGCTGACTGGGGGAAAGATCTCATTTTCAGTGGAGTGGTGATGAAGGTTGGGAGCCACTCGCTACATTTATTTTAGGATTCCCACCAGTGTGGCAAGATGCACACTCTCCCTCATGCACAAGCCCATGAAAGGAGAATGTTCAGACTCAGCCAATCGCCCGCAGGCTGGCAGCGGGATAATATTCCAGGAGTGTGTGTCATGTAACATTTCATGAGTTATCGCTTTGAACGGGGGCTGCTCATCACTGCCTGGCTATTGACATCTACAGAGAGAGAGGGGGGGGGGGGGGGGGGGGGGGGGGGGGGGCGCTTCCACAGCATATCTGTGTTTCCACGCCACACGCGCGCGCGTGGGCAACACAGAAACGTGGAGCTGACCGTGGAAATTGCGCTGATAACCCGAACTAACGCTCTAAATAATGACACGAAATGATTTTCCTTTGTATTCCTCCAAGAATGCGTCTCATCACTGGGACTGTGAAGTGGGAAAATGAAAGCCTGGACGTGCGATGCTCTTCTCGCCACCTAAACAATATTTATGGGGCGGTAATCTCTGCTGATCGCCAGCAGAAAAAGGAGATTACAAGCAAAAGATGACTTCATACAGAAACACTGGAGAGAATGAAAGGAGGGAGACACGCGGCGCTGGCTGCGTATGGATTTTTGACGTCTACTTGTATTTGTCTATTTCTCTGCGGCCATATGCCACAAACAACACAGGGCCCTGTAATATGATCTGCTTTGCCCCCCCCCCCACCCCACCCCCCCCCTTCCTGTGCGATACATGAAAACTCCAGGGAGCGGGATGAGATTAATAACGTGAAAAGAGGATTAAAGACAAGCCCCTAGTCATTGGCAGATGTCTTTATATATATATAAAAGAACACAGACGGATAAGAAGAAATGAACGCAGATATAAAACAGGAGCCATGTTTTAAGCGTAGCCACAATCCACCTTTGTGATAAAAGGGCAACAGTTAAAGACCAACTGTGCTTGGAAAACACCTGCGAAGTGTAAACAGCCGGAGGCGGCTCCGCAGACCAAAGGCCGACAGACAAACTTTTCATCTTCGTAAACTTTGTCTGGGCGTGGTGACGGCGCTTAATGTGAAGATGACACGTTATTCTGTTTGTCTACTCCGGGATCTCCACGTCCTGAACCAGAGGAGGATGTTTTGCCCGGAGTCACCCGGCCTGACCTCCATTTGCATAAATAATGCAACTTGAACACACGCTACCTAGGTTCAACCTGCACCGAGGCCGGGCCCATGATAGAGTTTGCGGATGTGTGTTGACACGATGCACAAAAAAGTCGTAAAATACTCACGCTCACCTGGTAGTTACACTCTGGGTCCATGCAGTGGTAGTGCTCCCTGTACTGGTAGGCACAGTGCACGTGGCCGCAGTGCTGACTTCCGGAGAACCTGAAACCCAAGTTACAGGACACGTTCCATCGGTTACATGCGTTTTTAACGGTCGGACAGAGAGAAGCAAGGATCCCGGCCCATAAAAGTTCATCACATGGGGAATGAGGTGGACCGGGCGATATTATTATGTTTCTGATGGAAAATGATTAGTGGAGAAATCGTTTGAAGTTTTCAATGCGGTTCACCTTCAAAGTGGCGCGTCTCAAACCTCCGAACCCGCTCCTGCTTTCCACACCGCCGCCGCCGCCGCCGCCACAATTTACCCGTCTGTCACACCAATTCCAGCCAAATTAGCTCCATTTATTTCCAAAGCAGCCGTAAGAGACACTTATTACACTGAAACCTTTTCCCTTGACACACATTCGCACGCCCCATAACTACTTTATTTCTCCACGCCGTGAAAACCCTTGTCAAATCAATGCACAGTTATTTCAGGTTAACCACACTTTTACTCTACTGTGAGGAGAGTCTGGTATCCAGAGACAAACAAACATCTCTCTCTCTCTCTCTCTCTCGCTCGCTCTCTCTCTCTCTCGACTTTCAATCCTAAAACCTCTGACATTCCTCTGATCTGGAGTAACCCTGAATGTTGTCTGGCACTCGTTTAAAAAAAAGGAAAAAGAAAAAAGGCCGCCGCCGCCGCCGTCTGCTACAGTACAAGCACTTTTACTGTGGTGATAATCAGCCTGGCGATGATGACTGTTAAAATCCTCCAATTACCAGTGAAAACACACAAATAAACATTTGAACTGCTGCTGCCAAGAGCTCCATCTGTGAGTGGAGAGGAGCGGCGAGGGGGAGGGGTGGAGTGGGGTGGGAGTGTGTGTGAGTGTGTGGGGGGGGGGGGGGGGGGGGGGGGGACTAAGTAATATTTTTTTCCATCTCTCTTTCTGTTTTTCCTTGTTAGGATTATCCCAGAGCTGCATTTACAGATCACTTTGCTGAGTTCATTAAGCTAATTGAACGGTATATCCACTACACTTTTTAAGTTGGCTGTGTGTGTGTGCGTGTGTGTGTGTGTGTGCGTGTGTGTGTGAAGGAGGCATCAGCAGCAGCAGCAGCAGCGGCGGGGGGGGGGGGGGACATTTGATGGATCTTTTAGGAAAAGGAGCAAAACCAAATAAAACCAACATGTGCCCCACACATTAGTATTTTCTATACCCTTCTATATACATGCAGACACACATTTACACTTATGAACACCCCCCCCCCCCCCCCCCCCCCCCCCCCCCCCCCCCCCCCCCCCCACGAAACCCCTCCATCCTCCTGAGGCCGTGGCCCACCCCTCTGCTCATTGCCCAGCTGTATCACTTTGCCTCTAGACAATTCCCACTTGCCGCGTCAGGGGGCCTAATGGGCCGCTGCTATTCAGCAGCAGATTAAATATTAATATCGCCACGATACAGAGATTGCAGCGCATCTCCAGTTACAATAGAGATACACAGATCAAAGTGCCCAGGCAATAGTGGGTGCATGAAAGCATTTAAAGGGTGAAAACTGCAACTAAACAGTGGCAGGGAAGCTCTTTAAAACATCAAACCGTAGAACGGTGCAGAGATGAAGAACTTTCTTTACCCCCCTTTTTTTTTCTTTTTTTTTTTCAGCGGGCGCAAACACGTACATGCAAAGCTGCTTTTTAGTATTAGCGTGCACTCATTAGCCCCGGCTCCGAGGACCATCCCCCGCCTCCACCGCCCATCTCTGCGCTACATTTGCCCTTTTTATGAGCCCTCCTTTTCCATTTTTTTCCACCCTCCTCTTCTTTCCTTTCTCTTTTTTTTTCCAACCCCAACACGGAAATTGAAACTGTATCTGGGCTTATCTGCAGCCTCCCCGTGCATCAACTGCCGAGATGTTTAGACAAATTTTATGCATTATGCAGCGCAAATATCAAAACAGTTCTTGGCAGTGCCAGCAGAAGCCTCATTAAAAATTCCTTAATTAAATCTTCTTGCAAAATGTAATCAGTCCAAGGAAGAGGTTTTGTGTGTGTGTGTGTGTGTGTGTGTGTGTGTGTGTGTGTGTGTGTGTTTGCAGAGGATGTGTGTCTGTCAGTGCCGGGGCTTTGATTTGTGCCCTTCATGTTATGGCTTGGAGAAGTAATCATTAATGCCAAAGCCACTTTGGCTTTTCAAATGCTGTTTTTCTTTCTTTTTAAACGGAATAAACAAACACGCGATAATCACCTTTCTAGTGTCTGCTCAAAATTAATCCAGAATGAGGGCCATTGTTCTGTGTCCATAGAAACCACAGACACCTTCCGTCCCCTGACGCCTGACGCCTCTCTGATGGCGTGGAAGACAGACTTTTCAGACGGGTCCGTCCCCGTGTGTTCCACAATAAACGGCCAAAACCAAAAGAGGAGCTCGTATCCTCTCTGCGTCAGTCACAGGCGAAAGTAAAGAGATTTATGTTCTCCGTGTTTTAGTGCTACACACACCGTGAGCATTTATTCAAGCAGACACTGTAAGCCACCATCAAACCATTTCTCTTTCATTAGCCCTCATCCCTCCACCTCCTCTCAGCACATAAATCGGAGTCTTTTCTTAATTAATTTACTGCGCACGGAACATTTTCATAGCAGCCTGAGATGGAGTTACATCACTGAATAAAACGCAACATCAGTACATAAAAAGGCCCCGTCCGACTCTGTTTGGGTGTGTTCTTTCGTTGGTGTGGCACATTGAGGGATTTGCATACCTGGCAATATATTTCTGGTAGAGGTTGATGTCGTCGCCGGCGGGTTTATCTGGTGGCAGGCCATTCCTAACGCCACAGGAAACACAAAAGAGACAGGATGAATGGTGGGGTCGGGCTGCCTGTTGTTAATAAAAACAAACTGACACACTATTTACTTACAAGCCGCTCCCAAACTTTGGACTATCAATATACATTTTCTAATGTCATAACAGCGTTTTCATGTGCCGCATGAATCAGGGATTTAAAGGGCCGACGTTGATGCATGGTCTCCCAACCAATGAAAAGCAAAACGCGGGAGCAAAGGGGGCATTAATCTTTTATGGGGGGTATTTTGGCGAGTGCTCATATGCAAAACTGGATAATGGGGGATGTGGAGGAAAAGCTCTGAAAAGGTCTTTTCTGACAATCTCTGTGGACCTCGGCTCTAATGCTCTTGTCAGGTTGTCTCCGATCAGTCTGGACTCAGTTCAGACAAAGATGTAAGACAGCACAGGGGCCTTAAGTGCACATAGACCCAGCTAATTGCCTCAGTAACAGTTTCTGCCGAACGTTCTTTTTTTTTTTTTTTGGAACACAGAGAATTGCTGTGTGCTCGTCGTCACCTACGATGTGACGTCCTTCATGACGCCCGTAGCAATTCTGTCTTTACATGTCATCGTACACTTATTGGTTGCGCCCGCTCCCTCTCAGGGCTGGCATTTAGCTCCATGTGAGCCGCTCCACACGGGGGATGACCTGAGGTTAATCTGGCCCAGAGGGGAGGATGTGCTGCCAGACTCTCTCCCGAGCAGCACGCCCTCTCCTCCGCCACATCCGAGCACCAGACCGGGTTAGTGAGCCGGGGTTGCAGCTCCGCCGAGCCCCAACCTGACAAAGGCCAAAGCCTGAGGGAGAGGTGCCTCGGGGCTGTTGAGCGGTGTCTTTGATAGGTCTCGACTAACTAGAGACAAGGTCAAAACCAATCAAACAGACTCTGGGAGCTGTTTCCTACTGGTAGCGCACACAACTGTAGGCTAGTTCCCCAAACCCATCGTTTGCCTCCTTTAAAGTGCACTCGTCAGGCAGTGTTGAGTCGGCCCCTGTGACTCGCCGGGAGGTTAGTCATGGCTCCAAAGTAATTAAAGGGAGAGTTGTTACACCCTAGCCAAACGAAAGAAGTCAGTCACTTTGCGATGACTGTGCTAAATCAGTCTCCGTGGAGTGCTACAGCGAGTAAACACTTCATGTGCCTTCGCAACTCATCATGTCGCGGATCTATTGGGCGCTATGCGCTATTTCACACCACGTTCCTGTTGGCTGCTGTAAAGATAGCAATTACCTTTGCGTTGGGCTAACTGACTCACAGTAGCAGTTAAGTGTATGCGAGCTCCACATTAGCTCCAAGGTGTTCCACTGAGAGACTCTCGGAGTGAGGGAGGCAGACCTCTGAGCTTGGAATCTTTTCAATCCACCATTAAACTTTAAATTGGAATTTTAATGACAGGTTAAGTGACTTATTATCGGATTTGTTATCTTCTTTTTCTTGAGATGCACGCCTTCGTTTCAAGGTCTACATCTCATACGGTTGGCCGTGTGTTTCCCCTAAATTCCCTGATCATTCATAGGTTTTCATTAAGATCATAAAAACACTTCTTTGACGAGTCCATCTACAAACGCAGTACAATCTATTCCGAATATAAGCTATAGTTGGGGATGCACAACTGTTCAAATAAGTAAATCGACATCAGCTTTTTCTTATTTTCAGTTTGATGGCACTTACTTTACAGAGGACACGGTGCCTGTGGTGATGGAGTCGTTCTTGGAAAAGCTGGACTTCAGGTAGTCGGAGGTATTGAAGCTCATGTGTCCGGTCTGGTCCATGGTGAGTCCTGGAGTGATGCTGGCCCCGGCTGCACCGACGGTGGGAACACCAGAGGCTCCCGGGTTCCCCGGCGCTGAGGCCAGCACATTGGGCATCAACGAGGCCTCGGGGTTCCCTGGTATTAGTTTCTGAATTGTTCTAATGTCGTACTTTGAAGGACGGCCCATTTTGCCTGTCTTGAAGGCAATGGCTCCGCCCATGTCGGGGTCGCCCTCGCCCGGCTTGAAGAGGTGCAGGAACTTGACGTTCTCCAGGTCGTACTTGAACGGGCGCTTGTAAGCGTTGCCGTTCTGCTGCTGCAGACTCTCGCCCATCTTCAGCTTCTGGATGAAGAAGTCATACTTGGAGGCTCGAGACGTCATGTTCTGCATGTGGGAGGGGTTGGCTGGCTGAGACGTGGCCAGCTGAGGTCCTCCTGGCTGTTTGTGGTCCAGGCTGGAGGGGTAGATCTGCGCCTCGGCCCCTGAGTGGCACCCGGAGGTCTGGAGCATGGTAGCGCTCTTCTCCTGGGACAGTTTGGAGTTGAGGTCGTCTGGTTTGGGCGGGGAAGCATGAATGGGCCAGGGCAGAGTCTCACCTGCTTTCAGCTTGCGGATGTACTCTTCGTACTTGGAGAAGCGAGCGCGCCGCGAGGCCTCCTCACTGTTGAGGGATGACGGGTCTGAGGTAGCGGCTTTGAGCTTCTCAAAGCTGATCTTCTTGGTCAGCTCATCCCTAACCTGCTGGTCGTCGTAACCAAACATTCCCAAAAACTCATTCATGGTGTTGGCTGCATAGTCTCGCAGGGCAGATACTTCTCCTGAGGACACAAGACATAAGATGGCTCATTTAGTTTGACTACGTTTCTATATGATTGTAAAGCTGTTATGTGAGGGTAACTCCCTCACTGATTACTGACAGATGCTTGCGCTGCCGCAGGTTTTGTTTGACAGTTTATTTTTGATACGATGGCCAATTTGACGAATCTTGCCAAAAGTAGAAACATTGCTATCGCACCAACAGTTTGCCAAACACACCGATACATTGAGATCATGGAAGAATGACATCTTCCATGGAAATTTTGCTGCAGTTTATCGAAACAGCGAACTCGACTAAAGCATATTTAACCACAGTTCTGCGAGCTACACCAACATACACTGTACCTAGTTTACTCACTTTCTCTTTCTGTTTTGGTTGTAGAATTGATCAGCTCTCTAAAATGAGCAGGTGACTGAAGGCCCACTGTATAACTATATATTCATACATATTGTCATTCATTTGTAAGCTTGAGAAAATCTGTAAAAAAAAATATATCTAAAAAGTGCTATAATCAGCATATTTTAACTGCGTTCCATAAAATCCTCCATGAAGCTCAGTGTTTTTAAAATAACGTGGTTATTGTGTCACCTTCAAAAGTGCACAGAATGAATCTTTTCCTCTTTTTACACATTTGTGAAGTGAAACATCACTTTCGTTTTTAGAGTCCATTAAATTGGACAACTTCCCCAAGGACATGGGGAAACACAGTATAGTCAATGTATAGTTTAATTGCATTATGTGGAGATTAATTCTGGCCCATTAACTTTCATCCAGGTTAGTGCAAGGGGTCAGAGAGTGGGGGGGGGGTTGTAAGGGGGAAAATGATTTGCACTGAAAGCAGCAGAGGGACAAGGCTGTGCATAAAGAAGGAGAATAAAAGAAGACAGTGGGAGAGTTGTGTTTGCTGTTTCAGCTCAGTCACTGAAAATCTCTTATTGTGTCAGTTTGCATGTCCGGCGGGAAACCAGAGAACAGACATGCTGGTCATGAAATGAAAGATGATTCATGGCAGTCATTTACAGCCTTTGGCCATCTTTACTCATCACTGGCGCAGTTACAGGATCAAGGTCCAAATATCTCCAAAAAATCAAATCAAATCCTCGTTGCTTCTTTCACGAGCGGAGAACATGTGAGTTGGCGAGAGGGAAGCTCACCGACCACCCGCGTAATTAATACACAAAGATCTCCGCTCTTGTCTCCGATTTCTCACTTATTGCTAAATCAGTCGCCGGGTCCTGCTTTTCACATCCCCTGCACAGCATGTAAAATAATCCCCAAATTTTCCATTCACTGCATCGGGGGGTTCTCCACTGCTCAGTGGATCAGAGTGAAAGAGGATCCGGTGGATCGAAAGGGCATGAAAAATTTAGGAGAAATGGATCAGGTCTTTGAGAGGAAGTTTGTACATGTTTTTACATGCGCTGAAACCGCAGAGCGACACACTGTGTGTGCGTCCACGAGTACGAAAGGCGTGATCCCACGCCTACTCTTTGCTTGCATTCCATGTTTTTTCTGCTTCAGCTTGTAAGCTGATAAGAGCTGGTGGCATTAGATACATCTCCAGATACATGTCTGTTAAAAAGCATTCGGCTCAACATTCCTCACATTTGATTTAGGTGTTGATAACTTTAGTGCACGGTTTGATTTTACAGTCACTGTATTTATAAGTGCACCTCAGGTCGCGGAATATCGTATAGCGCTAAAGTTAGGGTTGACCCCCCCCACACCGCCACTCAGTCAGAGGGTGGAAACTACACTTTACTGAGCGTGGAATGAGCGAAAAGGCAGAATAAATATTGTGGGATGGGAGCCATGGCTCTAAGACTGCTTTGGTAAATTATTAATCTATTGCTTATTTTTTTTTATTAATTAGATACAAAGAAAATAAACTGCATTTCATAATTCCTAGGTATTTATTTGAAAACGAATGTATTTTCTGTGACAATATTTTCACAAGTGAGCTACAGCAACAAAAACAGTGAAAATATGTATAATTATCATTTTATTTTTCATTTTTTGTATAATATATTGTAGTACATAATGCATTTAATTCAAAAGATCTGTACTATGCCTTTAAACAGACTTAATTAATGTGGTGAAAAGTTGATTCTGAACATAAAAAAAAGATGTATTATTAGTCAGATGCTGAAATGCTGCAGAGAGACGGACTGCTCTCTCTCACTGGAGCTCTGACATCCCATCATATTCTCTTTGCTGCTCATATTGTCATCGCCTTGTCTTTATGCCTTCATGTGGCATCAGGTGACAGCTATCAATGAAAGGCAAATGATTGGACATGAAGGGATTATGACTGGGACCAACAGTAGATAACCTTTTTAAAGCACCATGTAAATTGCTTTTCTACCCGAGCCCTTTGTGCCTAACTTCAACTGACACCGAGCAGGAAGCTCCGCATTAATTCAGGACAGGGGAGAAAAAAAAAAGAAGAAAAATGTCCTGTTCTCTTTTTCACTTGTAATTTTCCCTCCAACATGTGACGGAGCTCTGTCTGGTGCCACTGGAACATCTACAAATAAGTGGGCGCTAATCTCGACACTTCAGCCCAACAAAATCCCACACACGCGCCACAGACCTGCCTCGTCTATATTTGAGGCAATTAGTCTGCATTTCCCTGCGCAGATATGATAACAGATGGGAACTAATATCTTCCTTTTGGCTGACCAAACATGGCCAGTGGCATGGCATCGCCGCTCCGCTCGCAGGCCTGAGAGGCAGAGGTGTCGCTGATGATAAAGGTGCATGCCGGCTGCTATATATGGACTAATCTGGTCTTTGAATACCCTGGAAAAAAGGGGGTCTGTTTTCGGCCACACGAGCACAATGTGAACTATTTGGTTTAGGGAGCACGTTTTCACGGGGGTTCAGTCAGGGTGAGTGTTTTGAGTATAGATATATATTTTGTAATATTGTGCAATAATATAAATAGTTTTCTAAAAAGCAATTTGTGGTCATGCCGGTGAATTAGTTTGAGTGTGTTTTGTTTAAATGGACAGTGGTATCCTAATAAAGAGTGGGTTTGAATAAATGACATTACGGTGCATTTGTTTGGATTAATTTGACACAGGCACAAAACTGTAGTGAGCCTCAAACTTCCTGTCTGTGTGGTGAGTTAATTAACGGGCAGTAAATAGAGCGAGTGCTTTGAAACAGCTTGAAATGAACAATAACCTTTTACACTGAACCCAGAATTGCAAATGGAAGTCATGGTCAAGCCTGTTTGATCCATCGCTATGAGCATCTCTGTCATTGCTTTCATAGTGTTATTATTATTACGATTTTTTTTTGTGTGTGTGCTTTCTCTCTTTCATTGACGAGCTGACGAGTCGCTCTAATGCCACATCTAAATTATCTAGGAAAAGTATTCTGGGGTTTGGCGCTGATAGGAAATCCGCGCGATGCCTCGATGTGAGGAGTTAAATGTTTTGAAGGTCGCAGTTTCTCTCATTGATCTTGCAATGTTTGTTAATTACATTGTCACTGATGTTGTGAGAGATAATTAAGCCACTATGTTTATATGCATAATTATGTGCACTCCGCATCAGCCTTTGAAAGACAGCGGAGAGAGAGAGAGAGAGAGAGAGAGAGAGAGAGAGAGAGAGCGAGCGAGGGAAGGGGGGGTGTTTTAATTGTGAGCGGAGCAGGAACACGGCAATATATGTTTATATGCATAATTATGTGCACTCCGCATCAGCCTTTGAAAGACAGCGGAGAGAGAGAGAGAGAGAGAGAGAGAGAGAGAGAGAGAGAGAGAGCGAGGGAAGGGGGGGTGTTTTAATTGTGAGCGGAGCAGGAACACGGCAATATAGATGCCCTAGTTACAATCAACAAAGAGAAACTTGCAAACAAAACGCACAAACACACACACACACACACACACACACTAAAGACACGATTTGCAACCACTTGTGCAGGGTGCTCTCTCTCTCTCGCTCTCTCTGCACTCTTTAGACTCTTTGTAGTGAGAAGTGAGCTAGTAAAGCAAAAGGTGTGGGCCTCCAACTGTAACACATATTTACACACACACACATGTTGTGTTTCTGTGACCATGATGAAAAAAAAACCCAACACAAAATGACTAATTAAAACCACAATGCCTTTTTTTTCATTTGTCTCTGAAATGAAACCTGCCTCATTTTCTCAGAAGCCCCTGATGTGTGTGGGTGTGTGTGTGTGAGAGAGAGAGAGAGAGAATGTGTGCATGTGTGTGTGTGAGAGAGAGAGAGAGAGAGAGAGAAAATGTGTGCGTATGTGTGTGTGTGGCCGGAGCTATTGTTGCACAAAAACAAGAAGAAAAATTGAAGACAAAAAAAGAGTGCATGTGTACATGAGTCTGAGGGAGCTACCTGGACCCAGATGAAAGTCTAAAAAAACCCTGATGTGAGCGAGCGTGACACAAAACTTGTTTTCTACCACAACAACACTCGCCTGCAAATCGCTGTTTTCCCCCTCTCTCTGGTTGTGTGTGAAAAAACTGGTTTTATCTGTTCATATAACCGTGCTGTGTTTTTTTACAGCTGTTTTAACTTCTGCTTCACAAAGGCCAATCTCTCCTACAGTGTGTGTGTGTGTGTGTGTGTGTGTGTGTGTGTGTGTGTGTGTGTGTGTGTGTGTGTGTTC
>JAFBJT010106103.1:14181-24661 GCA_016785325.1 Chascanopsetta lugubris | reverse complement strand
GGGCCACCATAAGTTCTCCTGCATGCTCGGATAGGAAGGGTGAGGTGGTGGATACAAAATGCAACTTCCCGTGTCGATGTCACCAAATCGTACACACTGTACCTTTAAGTCGATTACATGAATACATGCTCAACCCCAAGCTCTGGCCTCTTCTGCATTGTGAGTACGTATTTAGAAACACACTTTGTTTTTGGCTGTGATTTTGCCCGGTGACCTTTTGAGGGCCATTACTCGGAACAGACCACACATCTTTTCTATGGTGATACAACAAAGAATGTCTATGCATACGAAAGACAACTGTGATCCAGGCACCCACACAATGGCAGCGGGTGGAGCCCCCCCCCCCACCCCCACCCCCCCTGTGCCTCTCTCCATCCAGCTCACTGCTTGGCTGGTCCTTTGGCCTTTTACATGAAAACAAGTCCTGAGATTGAGAAATGCTAATTCAGCTCAAACAAGATCGGGCCAGATTCCACGTCTTTAAGGAAACAGAGATCCTATCAGTGATTATGCACATTGTTTCGAGGCAGACGACAGATGAGGCCTATTCTAATTTCATAGGAGGGAGCGGATGACTGTCACATTTGTCACTGTCACTCCCCAGCTCCTCCCTGACCCCTGACTCCTGCCCATTCTCTACTTTCTGCTGCTTCTGTTTTTAGAAAATAGAATTTCCTCCGCCAAGAAAAATGTTATGTTTCCTCTCGGGACACAATAGAACTCGAGCCTCGTATGCAACCATTCATGAGACCTGCCGGCAGCTGCTGTAAAACATGCAAAAGGTAAATTAGGAATCCAAGGGCCCGTCCATTTAACAGTTGTAGTCCATGATAAGGAGATGATTAGGGAATTGAGAGGTTTGTAACATGATTACAGTCTAATAATAACGCAGCGCCTTCCTCCTGTTCCATCGAAACACCAGCTCTCAGGTCAGTATTGCATTAGAAGTAGATTAGAGTCTGGGGAAAGAAGCACCAGATGTGACCTCTACCAACTTCTGGAATAAAGGAGTCTGACAAGGAGAAGGAAAAAAAAGAGATGATATTCAGTAATGGAGTTCCATGAAATGGCAGGATGATGGAGGAATACGTGTAATATGTGTCTGTCTATAGGAATGAACTTTTCATCCTCCACTTAGTCGAGCGATTTCAATTCTAAATGGCCCCTTTCACTTCATTCCGCAAGGTTCTCCTTCCTCTGACAATAGTTAAGTGTGTGTGGTCTCCATTTAAATTCTTTGCTTTGCTTAGTCGTGCCAATGATTCTGTCTCATCAAAGGGAACCCAGCCGGAAATACAGCGTGAGCATCTTCCCCTTTTATCCACCACCAGCACCACCGTTACCTGCCGAGTAACTAAGGCCAAATCAAAACACGTGTTATGCTGTGCATCACGCTCGCTTTACGCGGAGTACAGTCTTTATATCCCCCCCCCTTTTCCCTTTTTCCACTCTCATCGGATTTCAGGAGAGTGGCCCCCTCCCCTATTGTCTGCCACAAGGCGAGCGTGTCAACCCTGCAGCCCCCACAGAGACTAGGTTCGGCTATTAAAGTGTTTTATGCAGACAAAATTAGAAATGCCAAACGTGTGTCGTTTTGGTAGATAAAAAGTGAATTGAATTAGATAAAAAATGATGCAAACACACACACACACACGCACACTCTTTGTACATAATAGGGGAAAAGATCAACATTTCCAGTGATGGATGTCTCCCTCCATCGCTCTAATAAGCTCCGCCGCTCCGACAGAAGATTCCTTTAGCAGTCGTCGCGGCTTCTGCTTCATTTGATCTGAACTGACAAAGTTAAATTGAGCATCCCGGTACAACTCTGTGTGTGTGTGTGTGTGCGTGTGTGTGTGTGTGTGTGTGTGTGTGTGTGTGTGTGTGTGCATGCGGCTAGTTACCTTTCAGTGGTGAGTGTGGGAGGCTCAAACAAAGCCGGACACTGATAGCCATTGTGAGGCCAACACGCATAAATGCACATTAGTCTGCAATAACAGAGACTATAAGACTTTGGGGCCTGGAGTCATGCACAGCACAAGACAGAGACAAAAGAAGTCAAACTGAAACAATTTCATGCCTGTCGAAACGACGGCAGATTATAATGACTTCTTTTTTTAGTTCTGTAAAATACAGAATAATATTACTTGGGCAGAATTTAGGGGGGCGGGGGCGGGGGGGGGGCTGGGGTCTTTGAGCTGCAGAAGTAGTAATGGCTGACTCTTCAATTATTCATGAGCCCTGAAATTAATTTTGAACCACAGAGGAGCTCTCCATTGGGAAATCAATGCTGTTTGTATCTGCTGTTGATTATTCCTTCAAATTCATACTATTCTTTTGAATTATGAATGGAATCCATAGTTGTTATGTTTTCAAATGTTGGTCTGTGCTTAGTTCAATGGATATCAACTGGTCACACAGACACAAATGGAAATCATTATTTGTATTATGATGTAAATTAGTTATCATCAAAACAATAGACATTGGACATTTTCTATCTGCTGTTAAACCTCCTGTGTGTGTGTGTGTGTGTGTGTGTGTGTGTGTGTATGTGTTAAATAAAAGTTGTGTGTCAGCGGCCTGCTGTAGAGCACACTATTGTGCGCTCACACAACAGAACCTTCACGTCTAACCTCACCAATCAAAGAATTCAATTCAATTAGAAATGAACTCAATCTAAACCCTGTGATAGCCGCGCAGATGCGCCGCGGCCTCTTGGCGTCGTCCCCTTACACGGGGCCGAGCAGACGATTCTTCAGCTGACCCGCTGAGAGCTGGGAGAGGCCCGGGACAGACGGGGGTCTCTCTTTTGTAACAGCAGGCTGAAAGGCTGGATGTGCAGCAGCTGCAGTGGATTTCTCCCCACATGGGGGTGGTAGGCACTACACTTTTCCCTGAGTCATATTGTTTGCAAAGGTTCTGCAGTGTTTCTGCTTTGCAGCCGCCTTTCAAATCATCTCACATGGTTAAAAATGGCCGTAAACAATGATAAAAGGAGCTGATTTGGCCTCTATGTTACATCCCGTGATATCCTATCATTTTCTTCTCTAATAGCCCATCCATATTTTATGCCTTCAGCTTTTCGGTGCTAATAGGAAAGTGTGTCTGCTGTGGTGACCTGGTTAGTTGTTAATCTGCAGCGTGAATTCCCTCTGAAAGCGAGCGACTGGAGACATTTCGCCTCAGGCAGTCATCAGTGAAGACAACTGGGTCTGTCCTCACGTCTACCACCATGTTTGACTGGCTATTTATGCTTTGTCTGGAAAAACAGAACAAACTGGACAAACAAAGAGACACTCATCAGCCCCGACACACTGAAGTCAGACCAGTGACTTATAGGAACCGGGCTGCAGCCACATACAGCAGCCTGTGTTTAAACTCTGGATGGCCTTATCATTTCATGGAGATAGTGGGGAAATTGGATTAACAGCTGTCCCTCCTCTGGTGGTGCCACTAATGCTCACAGCTCAGGGGGAGTGAGCTGACTTTCTATTGCACTGAGCTGGATATGAGGAGCAGAGGATCGTTGGCACCACAGAATGTACGTTCCCGGGTTGGAGGTGGTGCTGTGTATTCGGCCGTGGGAGCAGCAGCAGCAGGAGGAGGAGGAGGAGGTGGTGGTGGTGTGTCTCAGTGTGACATTTTACGCGTCGCTGATCGAGCCTCCACTTGGCGCGGAACGAGCCGCGAACCCCGCGCGTAAATTTAAGAAAAAAAATAAATAAAAGCAACGCACTTTATTCTGGTGCGTAATCTGTGCGCCCTGGCCGCGCCGTGCGGGGCGCGATCTGGCTGCACCGCCGCGCTGCTTTGATCGGGACAGGGTTTGATGGTGCTTCTCAGAGCATGAATGGGAGCCGTGCAGGCGGATGCGCGCGGTGCGGTGGAGTGTGCTCCTCCAGCTGCACCCGAACTCCGCGGCGGCTGCGCTGCAGTTTCAGATGCGCGCCCGGGCGGGGGGTGTGGGGGGGGGGTGTCTCCTCCGGGCTGCGGCGGCCCCAGACACACACACACACACACACCACCTACCCCCCCTCCCCACCTCCACATAATCCGATCAAGTTTGCGTATTCACCCCTGTTCATTCTCCCACCGTTGCGTGGAATCGACCTCAGCCAGCCGAATCCACGCAGAGAGGGAGATGGAGGCTTTGCGCGTCCCTGTTGCGCGTCTCTGCGCGCGAAGGAACCGAATGTAACGAATGATTGCGTGTCGCAGCGACAGAAAGAGAGAGAGAGAGAGAGAGAGAGAGAGAGAGAGAGAGAGAGAGAGAGAGAGAGAGAGAGAGAGAGAGAGAGAGAGAGATCTGCTGTCTGTGTTGGAACAGGAGAGATGAGATGGTGAAAGCAGAGAAGCCTCACGTGAAGGAGGAGAGGCGCACTGGATGTGTATATATGTTGGAGTGGCGCAAAACCACTTCCAGGAGAAACCCAATATGTTTCGACTGGGCCCCAGAAATACGGGAGACACTGAGCTACAGCGTGGAACCTATTCGGATCTGCCCTCCTGCGTAATCCTCGTGACTTCCCAATTCCTTGTGCCAAAAGGGGGAGAAAAAAAATATCCAAAAAGAAGACGAGATGTCAAAGCGACGCATTCCCCATCAAAAAACAAAACAAAAACAACAACAAAACCCCAAACACTTACCTCTGTAAACCAAGCAAACAGAGAGATAGTAACAGGTATCCTCTGAAAGTGGGGGAATCAAAAAGCAAAATAATCCAGTCCAAGGCTGCGAGGTTTCAAAAAAACAAAAGTCAGATCCTCTCACTCACAAGGCTGTTTGGAGTTTATCTGTAGCAGCACTGTTGTCTCCTCTCTCTCTCCCTCTCTCTCTCTCTCTCTCTCTCTTTCTCTCTCTCTCTCTCTCTCACACACACACACACAATCTGCAGACTGTGCTCGGACATAGGTGCGCGGCTCGATCTCAATACAAATGTGGAGTTGTGTTTGCCTCTAGCTTTGCTTCAATAGAGCACTGATGTCATCCGGAGGAGGGCTCTCTCTCTCTCTCTCTCTCTCTCTCTCTCTCTCTCTCTCTCTCTCTCTCTCTCTCTCGCTCTCTCACAGACACACACACACACAATCTGCAGACTGTGCTCGGACATAGGTGCGCGGCTCGATCTCAATACAAATGTGGAGTTGTGTTTGCCTCTAGCTTTGCTTCAATAGAGCACTGATGTCATCCGGAGGAGGGGTCTCTCTCTCTCTCTCTCTCTCTCCACCCACCCTCTCTCTCCCTCTCTCTCCCTCTCTCTCTCTCTCTCTCTCGCTCTCTCGCTCGCTTGCTCTCTCTCTCTCGCACTCACTGCGTGTTGGGGGAGATGCGCAAGAGAGGTGCAGTACCGAGTGCATCCACAAGGGGGAGTGGAGGTAAGGGGAAAGGCTCTCGCAGCCCTGTTCAGACGTGCATACTTTGAGGGGAGTGAGGTGTCTGATTGGAAGGTGATGCCCACAGGCAGAGGAGGAGGGGCAGGAGGAGTGATAGGGTGGAAGTATGCAGTGTGTGTGTGTGTGTGTGTGTGTGTGTGTTTGTGTGACTTGTAGTAGTTTGTTTTCCTCATCTTCCTACTGAAATGATGATTTTCATAGTTGTCAGTCTTGTTTTTTTTTCTTTTTTTAAAGAAAGAGACGGTTTGTTTTTGTTCAAAAGTGAGGAACACATTTTTTTTTCTTTTTGACAATTTCAAAGCAAACAAATCACATCAGTTCAAAGACGGAATCAAAGGACCATTTCTCTTGCCATGATAAAGTGATGATATCGTCGCCGTGAAACAAACAAACATTTATAACATGCAGCGCTACGCCAACCGTGTGCATATGCACTCGTGGCATGTAATATTAATGTCTGCCACACGGCCACAATGTAAACACTGTGTTATAATGCATAATACATGCACAGTGCCTGCGTGGTCACCTCATCCCTCCGTCTAACAAAGACGTGGCTTCATTCTTAAAGGTGGAATGAATAGAATTAGGTTGAATTGTTCACTACTGATAGAAATGGAATATGACTTGCAATCATCCGAATGGACAAACTGTCTTTTTCACTAGCCTTGAATCATCCCTTTATATTGATATCAGGCTGCTCCCTCTCTGCAGAGGTTGCCGTGTTTCTACAGGAGCCCAGAATGGCCAAACTAAAATGATAGCCGGGGGCTGCCATATTCTCAAGGGTGAGGCGAGGTGTTAAGCCACAACTTGCACTTTCACCTCTTAATCTTACACTCTGCACCTTTAAATGCACTTTTAATATGGCACCTTTGATGCCCTTGTTCAATATGTGACAGGACATCTTCTTTGTGGTTCCTCATACTTGAAAGAAAAGGCTTTGATTCTAAACCAGGTACATTTCGTTGAACAAACCAAAGCCCAAAGTAGAATGTTGCCACCAACCAGGCACTGACTCGGACCGGACCTGGGCTCTATACTTCCAGTATGTTGTAATTGCATGGGTTTGTCCAGTTTCTTGACAGATTGTCCAGCGGCCAGAGTGCAGCCTGTGTCTGTTTAGGACAAACCAAAACAAACCAGAGGGTCACCGTGATGTTGCCCAGTCCCATAATTTCTCCGTTTGGATTACAGCCGAGAATGGAATGTGAATACTTTGTTGATCCCACGAGCCGCTAGACAGAAATACATAGAAAAAACAAAAACATAAAAGACACGTAAATCCACTCAAACGGAAATGAATTGAACAATGACAAGTGGTTGGAGTGAATGAAGTGATTCATGCGCGCGCGAGGACACCAGGATGCAGTCGGTGATGTGCTCACCTGTCACTCAGGGCCTCGCGGTAAATGACGAGAACGGAGCCAGAGGCTCCAGTGAGTCACCCTGTTAGTCAAAGACTCGTATGATGGAGCTGACCCAAGTCAGCACAGTCTGCTGCTCTGTGTCATCACGCCGTCTCTCTCTCTCTTTCTCTCTCTCTCTGTGTCTCTCTGTCCCACCGTACCTGACGAGGCGGACGCCTCCTCAACCTGCTGCAGTGAACAGCTTTATATCATGAAACTGGGGGGAGTGTTTTACAGGTGAGCAGCTGGGCCCTGATAAGTCTGAAAAGGCAGTGGAGCTCATATTTCCATCATTACAGATGGTGGTGTTTGATCCTCATAGTCGGTGAATAGACATGTCAGACTTCATTTATACAGATGTATGTAAATGAGTAATGCCGTATCATTAATTCAGTGTTCTTAATGCAAATGTTACTCATGCGTGTAACCTCCTGACATTCAGACGGCAGTTCAGCCGATTCAGTATTCCTATTCACACTCTGTAGCACATATGTCCAACGTGTGGCCCGCGGGCCAATTGTGGCCCACGGGATCATTGTATGTGGTCCGCAAGAGCTTACAGGCGAAGGAGTGTCTAGAAACAGAGGTCTAAAGCATACATTGCCCATGGACTCTAGTTAATTACACATGTCACTTATTATGTGTCAATGACAATAAAGTCTGATCTCATCTTATTATGTGTAGCAAGATATTCATTACATTGTCACATTCATGTAAATACATATACAATATTTGTTACTTGAATACATGATAATCAAGTATGAAGACAGCTCTTTTTTCAATATGTTCCAAGTCGTAATTAGAGTCCCACAATTGAAACCGGCCCCCTGAGAGCCACCATAATGGTGATGTGGCCCTGCGCGCTGTCCCCTTGTTGATGTGGACCTTTAACTCCAGGCAGTTGTTATGGCTTCATTAGACGAGTGAACACTCCACCAGAGTGACTGTCTAAGTGTCTGACCACAGCTGACACCTCTCCCCTGCTTTACTTTTGCCAGAGCAGAGCAGCGCTCTCCGACTGCAGCACTTGGTTCAAACCACGATTGCCATCTTAACTGGAGGGGCCTAATTGAATGGGCTCTTTAAGCCTGCAGCATCTCCACTGGAGTTTGTTTTGCTTTCCAGCTGGAGCACCTTCCAGGTTTTGTCCCAATTCAAAGGCAATCCTCGACAACAACCAAAGCGCCCGGCCGCCTGCCGGCGCGTTTATTTGGACGTGGATCAGTGGGAAGTACAGCTCCTCTCCACTCGCGAAGTTTTAACCGAGGCTTTGCGAGCGAGTTAATGAGCGCCTCCGTTTTATCGTCGTGGGCCAGGTGTCGTAAGCCCAAAGACGGCGAGGTGAGGAGAGGTCGAGCTCGGACATCCCGGCCTGATCCTTGTCTTGCCCTTCCAGAGGAGCGTTAGGGGCAGAGAGTCCTGGGCCCGACCTCGCCGTGGCTTCCTCCCCTAAATCACCCACAGACACATCTGTCAGCGGCTGCTGATTGACCCTCTCTCAGACGGACAAAGAGCCCCACTGGAGGACAGCGGTGTTGGGTTTCTGTTATCTCAACACCGGGGCCGAAAATCTGTTGCCTTGTCCATCCTTTGTTGGGCGGGATAGGTGCTCTCCTTTCCCAAGGATGCACTCCAGTCTGTCTGGCCAATTTCACCGTGACAACAGACAGGTTGTTTCCTTCACCGTGTGTTTGCAAAGAGCCGCGGCTGCACTGCTACATTTATTAAGCCACTTGATTTAGTTAAGTGCTGGCTAAAGTGGCTTCTGGCTCGGGTGGCAACAAAACAACTGTTAAGTGTTGCCTCTGTCTCGCACTGTCCTGTGCCCCCTCTTTGTCTCATGACAGACGTCGGACCAGATCATTGATTTACTGCTTTGCTCTTGCTGTGGTCAGTGGACGCTCGCCGCTGGCCGACTGTGGCGTCCTACTTTGTGGACGGTTTTGCCAGGATAGGTGTTGTTGTTTGATCTCTTCAGTTTAAAGGTGCAATGTGTGAGATTTTGGTCATTTTTTTTGTTACTTCTAAAAATGTTACAAAACAATATTTACCTATATTGTAATATTTTCATGAATTTATAATCACCTGAATGTTTTATTTTTTCTTATATTAAATGAGCCCATTAATGTATATTTACATGAGGAGGAGGTCCACTCTATGTGTATATGTTTTTTTCACAGTGGTAAAAGTGGATGTACTAAACTTCTGCACTAGACAACTGAAGTCTACCATATGTTCTCCTGCATGCGCAGAGGGGGAAGGGTGAGGTGATGGATACCACATGCAACCTCACCACTAGATGTCACCAGATCTTATACACTGCACTTTAACTAAACTTCTCTTGCATTCACAGTAAAGCAGTGAAATACAATATGCCCCCAAATCTGCTCCGAGGACTCCAAGGGGGGTGGGGGGGTGGGGGGGGGGGGGGGTCTGATTTCCTCGTTGTGCTCCAACTGGAATTCAATATTGATAGATTTCCGTGTTCTTATCTGATGCCAAATTAAAGGGAACATGTGAAAGGCTGCTGCCAAAAACCCCCGCTTTGTTTTTCATTTACCTTGTGCCGTTATTTGCATATTCATCCTCTACAGGCAATCAGCAGCGATCTTTGCTGTGGGGGCCTTTCATCTCCGCTCTGCCATCCTGACAGGCAGCTTTTCACTATCACAACAGTTTAACTAGGATTTTCAGATGAGAGGTTGCCGTTGCCATGCTAGGCTATTCACAGTTTTTTTTTTTATTTGCAGGGGATGAAATGTGTGTGACAGGGATAGAAAGCAGGCTTATGGGGGCGGGGGGGGAGAGAAAAAAAAATCTGTGAATGGGTAAATATGTTGACGGATGATGGATTTCATTAGTGTGGGTTTGTATAAATGTAAATGTCAGCATCATGGCGGTGCCCAAAGTGGAAGGCTCTAAGTGATGGAGCTTTATGCATTTGAATGCAGATGTCAGTAACATGAGGCAGGGTTGCCATTACGCCATGCTAGTCTTTTCTGATGCAGATCCCAGATGTTGAGGGATGGGTTAACCCCTTCATCTCTGGGGGATGAGGATGCTTCCCGGAGACAGAAAGAAAGAAAGAAAGGAAGGGAACCAACAATAACAACAACAACAACAGAGACCAAAGGGGCCGGTTTCCTGCTGCTGAGCAGAACTCAGGGGCCTCGGTCAGCACTCATCGGGGCCACATGTTTGTGGAAGAGTGACACGCAATGCAAAGCGCCCCGTCGGCCGTTTTCCCCCCCTCCTCCTCTTTTGTTTGTCTTTGCATGTTTTCTGCGCTGGCTGTGGTGCTGTCTGTGGAGATGCAGGAACCCGGGGATGACCGAGTTCCATAAAAAGGCATGGGGGAAGGGGAAGGGGAAGGGGAGGGGGGGGGGGGGGGGCGGTTGTGAGCTGGCTTGTCAACCTCTGGACCTCCCATAGGTTAATGACCCCAAACACAATGCTGCGTGATGAGATTAGATAGAGCGCTCTGCCCCCGCTGCACCAATCAGCACAATAAAAGGGGATAAACGATAGAATTACCATACAGTGTTTCACAGTCCAGCATAGACCTCTCATGTTGCTAATTGAAGGCCCATCTACCCTGCTTTGTTAGCACTTCGCTATCCCAGCACTAAATCAGTAATTAGCCAATTTAGCATCTATTCTCCTGCCTGAGTTAAACGGCGGCG
>JAFBJT010106103.1:0-10671 GCA_016785325.1 Chascanopsetta lugubris | reverse complement strand
ATATATATATATACACATCCACCCATGCTCTGCTCTGTCTTATTTGTCCACTCCCCTAAGATGGGTAGGATAAGGTAGTATATGTGAAATTCAATTTTTAGCAGTTAAACACTTGAAAAATATTTATTTTTCAAAGCCAGAGGATGTCGATTGAGCTTCTATGAGTGATAGTGTAGGATTCAGTGACATCCAGTGGTGAAATGAAAATGTCAGCCTCCAAAGACAGGACCTGCTCTCATTGTACATATAAAGGGCTCCTAATTCTATAGTGATCAAAAAATAATAATAGTTGTACATTCAGGGGATTATACTCTCATAAAAACTTTAGTATTATCATCTTATTTTCTATTTCTTCCAGGAAGTGGAATTGGAAATTTGTTTTCACGCACACACACACACACACACACACACACACACACACACAGGACCTTGAATGTAAATCTGTACATGTACAAGTGCATGACATTTCCTTTCAAGCATGAATGAGGTGTATCATGTTCCTCCCCTTGTTATTGACTGAACTCTACGACACCTACTAGCTGAGGCAGGTCCACTAAATAGGGCAAGATGATATCTACGCCCTCAGAGTCGTTTCCTTCACATTTCCCTTCTCTGTAGCTGACTCCAAGTATTGGGGGTGGGGGGGCTACAATCTGAAAGAGGGATTCCATACAAGTTAGGCCATGTCTTCCTATGCCTAACCCTCCGCCTCCCCCTGGCCCCCTCCTCCCCATTTCCCCTTAGGTACAAACAAAAGAGACAAATGAGTGAGACAACGTTTAGACTAATTACAGAACACAGATGAAAAAAAAGGGTAAAACACAGACCTGCAATCCATCACCACAATAACACCTAACCAATAGGCAGCACTAGCGGGGTTAAATTCAGTGTCATTAATTAAAGGCACCAGTAACGATAGTCGCTACAGCTACAACTTACAACTATGGATTTTCCCATTTCCAGAGGGGCCTGTGTTAACAAGGGATTTTCTTCCTATTTTCCTCCCGGTGATGGATTGTTTATTTATTTATGAATGATTTAGAGCAGCAGCTGAATCCCATTTCATCTCCACACAACCAATAGAACAGAATACTAAACTGCAGTTATCTGCACCGACCAAAAAGAAAATTGGACCCAACAGCCTCATCAAGCTGCATTAAATCATTGCTCAAACATGGATATTAGTTCTAGACCTACAAATCATTCTGAGACGATGTTTCCAAAAACCAAAAAAAATTCCAAAAAAAATGCATCTTTCACTAAAGAATTAAAGGGTCCTTATTCAAACTGATCTTACACAAGGACCTGACAGAGAGAGTAGAACAACACCACAGAGCTAAGCGGCTGCAGGTACCGTGGGAACCTGCGTTCGAAAGTCTTCTGCACCTTCAATTAGCAAAACGCTCCCTCGTTTCACCGTCTTCTCAGAGTTGAACAATGCAAAGACAGATTTAATATGTTTCCAAGTTGCAAAGTATTCAACATCATTTGACCCATTTAGAGTCAACGCTGATAAAACATGCTGCAGTTACATTTTTGGTTCAAACTAACAAACACACAAACGACCAAAAGCTCTCCGTGACCTAAAACATGCCAACTCAGCACTGAGTGACAACAGACGTGACACAATTGAAGAGATAAGAAATGATAACAATGGCCGACTGTGTAAGCATTATGAAGTCAAGTTAGTAACACGTCCCTCTGACCTACTGACTGATTCAGTGATTTCAATCTCCCAAAATCTACTTTGACAAACCAAGTTATGACAGATGAGGAAAACCTTTAAATGCCACCCAAGTTAACAATGGGAGTTAGAAGACTGAAGCCCATTTGCATCATACCAATAAAGAGATCTTAGTTGTTGATTTCAACCTACAGGTCTTTGTGCTTCACAAAATGGAGAGACTTTAATTTCCGCATCTCTTGATCCTAACCTTTTGCATACACACATCTATTGTTTGCATATTACAATTCGGAGCAGCCTGCCAGTCTGTGCCAGGTCAACTTGTGATTGGTAGAAAGGTCTCACATGACATGTCTTGTCGACTTGTCATGACTTGTTATATAGTTATCTGATTTCAGGTCAGGTGGGAAGCAGCTGCCACCAAAGTACCACTGCACTGACCCCAGTGGATCTTCCCTGCAGATGGAGTTGACGTCTTGCACCAAGGATACTTGAGCATGTGGGATGGGTAAGGATGAGTCCTCCAACCATAGAAGTGTAACTTGACCATCGCCTTATCCTTTCTACTGTACAACATGGCAACATGGACCTGCTCCCCCAAGTCAATGTAAAGAGTCCATTGTAGAATAAAGAAAACAACCGACATCAGTGAAACTACTTTGTTTTCCATCTCTGCCATTACACACTTTGGACATTTACTCCAAAGCAACGGTGCCTCAATTAGAAAAGGCCGACCTCATTACAGCTGTCATCAGATGCATAAAAATAGCATTCACAGTGCGCAGTAAGTATCTCGTCAAACACCAGTGGCTCTCAGACATGTCAGCTATGATTTATCACCATTCAAAATAACCACCATAGGTCCCCGTGGACAGAGTTAGAACCAAAATGATTTTAATAAATCATTAGCAGCTGTATGTCAAACGGTTCCAGACAACAGTGAAATGCTCATTCATTTGTTTGGACGATAGATGCCATATTTTGGTGGCTTGTATCCTGGATATTGCATTTTGCTCTCTGCCAGTATTTTCACATTTTCTCACTGCTTTGTTGTGTTTTGTATCTGAATGACACTTTTTGGGCATCTTACTGGTGATGGGTGGCCAATTCATTGTTTTGCTAAAGTATTAGCGTTAAGTCAACAAATTATGTTACAACAATAGAGTAGCTACCAAGGTCCTATGGTATGATGCAGATTCAACTGGCACTGATTTAACTCCAGGTTAACAAAGTCAATTAGGGCTGAGAATCTCTTCGTCTGGGACTCAGTGTTGAATTGTATTACAAAGCAGGTTGGTTTATAAAGAGGCACACGTTACCGTGGCAACTTACCCTGTGTTAAACCGACTCAACTTTCATAGTGCTGTAATTAGCCCTGAATTTACCCCAGTAAGCCAGTTACCTAGTTTCATGGCGCAGGCTCCATTGGGGATGCAGGGAAGGAGGAGCAAACCTTGACTTGTGTGTTTACAAACATGCACTAACTGACGAATCATGCGGCTCATACCTTTAGTCCTTTTTCTGTAAACACATTTTTCTCACCTCTGGTCACTTACCCCCTTTTTAATGGCTATTTTAAACGCTGTGTTTCTGTCCTATAAATTAGAGAACCTCTAACCGTTAAAGTCATAATTTACCTTTAATGGTACAGCTATAGCTGAGGGGGGAGCAGCAAAAGACCAATAGGCTGCATCATGCTCCAAAATTGAGCTTACAACAGTTTTATTTTCCAGTCATTCGAGAAATACTGGCATCCAGTGAGAGCAACATGACTGTAAGAGGAGTCACTGACCAGTAAGGCGGCTGAGGTGGATGTTTGAGTCCTGAGGTGTCTCGTCATTATAAAAATATTAGGACCAGACCTGCAACTTTTGTTTTCAGGAGTGGCCTGGTGGCGCTTGCTATCACAGCTAATGCCACTGATCTTCCACCGTGCCTTAAAATAGCCTATGGATTAACAACAATCAGGGGACAGATGCCATAGAGCTGGCTTGGCTCATGGGACGACTCTGTAGCTAAACATTAACACAACCAATTATGCCTGCTGGGCTTTGTCTAACCAGACAGGTGAGGCTGTAGTTCAGGGAGTCATTTCTGTTTCACACTGGGGGATATTTTCCTATAGAAGAAATGAAACAAGCAGGGCCGTGAACTCGTGTGCTGAGGTAGAGCTTCTGATTAATAGCGGGTGTACGGACGTTTCTCTGACTCAATCAAAGTAGGGCAAAACTAATTAGGCTGTTGCACCAGCATGAAAGAGATGGGGGTGGGGGGGCCTAGGGGGAGTGTCGGTAATGAGGTCACAACCTCCCTTGTCCTCATCCTTGCAGTGCTCCATTTTACATATTCAGGTTCCGTGGAAATGTGCATGTGTTTGCAAAATGTGTGGCTTCATCTGCAAGGTGCACAGATTGAGGCAAGGCAGGATTCTAGATTCTGGATGGTGTTTGGCAAACTGTTGCACCTTGCTTTGCCTTTCAATGTCCAGTGTGTTTGGATTCTTCTTGTTTCTATTTGTAGAAATGAAATTATCACGCCAATATTTACATAAAGAACTTGTTCTCGTTTACATAGAAAGGGGCCATTCATACTACCATCAAGGGGTCAACCATGTTTTTACAGATGCCCAGAATGGACAACTCTTTTTCATGATGATTGACAGTTGCCATAGGTTGAGAGGTGAGATGAGGGTTATTCAGATGCAACGTGCACCCATGGGTGTCACTTCCTCCTTTCAAACCGTCCCCGTTATTATAAAGATCAGATCATGCCTAGGTGAATCTGTTTACATCCAACACCTGACTCCTCTGCACCTCACTGGACAATGAATATCTCATGGAATATGTTGAATAAATGATGGTGTCACTAAGGAGGACACGTGAGGCGCTCGGCAGCATCTGGTTTCATCTCCGTGGACGCCAGCGAGGTGAGCCACAGAGTAAACAATCAAACATCTCACTACAGCACAACCTCAGCAGTTCATGAGTACATGTTTGTGTTTGTATATACGGGCTAGAATAAATAACATTGTGACACTGACAGAATCTGGAACACCCTGTGATACAACAGGGTGACAGGATAGTATTACTTGTCTTATATTATATTACTTGTTTTTCTGTTCATGTAGCACTTTGAGGCAGCATTTTGAGCACAAATGTACCATTTCAGATATCATCCGTATTATTAGTATAATTATTATCATGAGTCTTAAATGACATATTTGACAACTTGGGCTAAACAGGTACAAACGTGTAGAATTGAGAGTCAGCATAAATGGAAATATGATATTCCAAATTGTGTATAATAATAATCTGAAAATATGACTTTACCTCAGAGAAAGTCCTTAATGTTTACATCAGAGTGGGTCATCTTCTATGGAGGCGGCCATGTTTCTACAGAAGCCAAGAATGGCCCAAACTTTGCCTGGCAGCCAGGGGTGAGGGTTATTTTACCGGCTGCAGTGTGTGGCTTCACATATAGATGCTACTAAATCCTGCACAGTGACACTTCAATGTGTCAGTCACTTATTTGTTTACATTCGGTTCCACTGGGTGAGACAGGCTCTGTCTCTCTGGTTAAACCATAATGTGGAATTTTTGTAAATGTCCAACTGCCATGTAAATGCCTGTCACGTGACACACAAACAAAAATAACCAAAACAACAAATAGAGTCATTGTAGCAGCGGCTGAGCTCTTCGTCCCATGAAAGCAACAGGTTGGCTAATGAGGACAAGTCTTTGTTTCAGTGCGGGGGGGGGGGGGGGTCTGCCCGATAATGGAACCATGTCCGTGAACGCACCGTTTTCCAAACACAAACCCAATGCCCCCCCCACCCCTTCACCTCCTTTACTTTTTAAATTCCACATTTTGCGGGACGTCACGTCGTCGCCCGCCTCTTCGGCGAAACACCACCGAGAAAAGCGCTGTCAGCTCGCGGAGGGACTCACCCACAGCTCCGTGCCCCAGTCCATGTTCGGTGTCCGCGGGTACAAAGAAGAAGTTCTTCGAAGTTTATCCCCGGGGCTCCGAGAAGGAGAAGCAGGAGGAGGATGAGGTGAAGGGGGAGGCCGGCGCTGCCACCGATAATCCGAACGTGAGAAGTGAGTCCGTCGAAGCCGCTAAACTCTCCGCTTCTGGTTTGTGTGAGGCTGCATCATAACGGGCTAATCAGTGGCTGTTGGCTGTGGGTGAATATTTAGTTCATAGCGCGGCGGAGAGAAGAGAAGAGGGATAAACTCATATCCGCGTCACTCCCAAATCCTTAAATCTTAAAGGGCCAGTGCACCCAACCACAGGGGACATGGCTGACCTCAGATCAGTGCCACAACACACTCTGTGCCCCCTGTGCTTTCTAAATCAAGTGGGGTTGTTTTCATGCAACTATGTTATTTTCATTTCATTCTATTACCTTAAAGGTGCAATGTGTACGATTTTTGTCATTTTTGTCACCTTTAAAAAATATTGCAAAACAATTATATACTGGCATTTTCATACATTTAAAATCACCTAAATGTTTTTATTTCTTCCCATTACCCTTATATGAGCCTAATTAATGTATATTTTCACAAGGAGCGGGTCCTGCCATGTTTTTACAGTAGCCCAGAGTGGACATACTAAACATCTTTTGAGCTTCAATGACAACTGATGTCCAGGTTCTCCAGCGTGTTCAGAGGGGTGAGGGTGAGGTGATGGATACAACATGCAACTTCACCTCTAGTTCAACAAATATTACACACTGCACCTTTTAAAGGTGGGACATTTGAGTGAAATTATTAAACACAGTTAGAAATGCTCATTGCCTGAGGCTAAGTGTTGTTTTCATTACCAATGAGCCCATTTATAGGTCCAATGTGTAGGATTGATGATAGGAACTTTGGTTTCTATTGATGAGATAGTGATTTTTTTTTATAATCACCTGAATGTACAACAATGTGCTTTTAATATTCAGATTAAGAGCAGGTCCTCTCAACCATGTCGCCTCACCATGTTTCACAGTGCATCTATGTGCAGCACAGCACATGTCAACATGGGCCACTCCGGGATATGATATTATGCCCAAGCACAATGCAGCATGAGAATGAGAAAGATCGGGATCAAACCGCTGACCCTTTGGTTAGAGGGCGGCCACTCTGACCCCCTAAGCCGGAGTTGTGCCTTTAATTAGAATTCAACCGCCTGAGTGTACAATTTACTGTTGTCATTCAATGAGGCCTTTGTGTTTACACGTGGAGCAGGTCCTTTACAGAGGTCACCATGTCGCACCAACATGTGGTTTAATCGTAACTGGTGGATTCCAAAGGATCTGTCTATAACTAACTACTAACTATATACTGTCAGAGTCAGGCTCCTGTTCTTTCCCATGAGTACACGGGAAATTGCATATTCTTCTGCAGCTCTGATACAAACTCATTATAATGCACGTAAAAATAATAAATAGCAAAAAGAAAAGGTTAATCTGCAGGTTCTAATCAAGTTGAATTGGGTAGAGCACACACGTTAAATACATGAGGTCATGGGTTAAACTCCCCTGACCTCTCCATCCACCCACAGGTGTATGTTGATTTTGGTAAAAGCATATGTTAAATGAAATTGTAGAATTGTAGGAGCCTTAAAAACGTTTTTAATCACTTAATATATACAAACTGCACCTTTAATCAAATACATATTGTGGCCCCTCTACCAGCATGGATCCGATTGCAGTCATTTTCCCTTGGACTGATCGATGTTATGACTCACAGTTGAGACACAAATCCTGTTTGACTCTCTCGATTCATATGAGCAGAAAAAAAAGTCAAATTAGGGAAATGGTGTCATAACTTCTCAAAACACTAAAAAAAAATAAGTTTATTGATTCTAAGAGGAACCGAGAATTGAAAATCATCATGGCTGCACTGGAAAGGGGAAAACATTACACGTTACATTACAAGGACAGGAAAGTTTCAGTGACACACAATAGCACAACTTGACCCAGAACGAAAGAAACCTCACAACCCATCTGTCAGTAGCAGTGTTTGAAAAATAATAGCCTTACATGAATGATGAACCGTATAGCTCCTAAAAACCAAATGAAGAAAAAAAAGAAACAAAAATACATTATTAACATGCCATTTCAGGCCACCGACCTAATTCCATCCTTACTCAACACTCCGAGCTTTGTCCTCGGCAGACGTGGTCAGGGGAATATCTGAGGGCTCCTTGGCTGCAGGGAGGAAGCTGTACTGTCCATGTTTTCCGCGTCGCTTGCAGAGAACGACTATGGCGATGAATACCAGGGTGACGATACACAGAATCAACACCCACCAGATGATTGACACCCTGTGTCTTCTGACCAGGCCTCTACTTTCTGTGGGACAAAGAGAGAGAGAGAGAGAGAGAGAGAGAGAGAGAGAGAGAGAGAGAATACTATTGTCATTGTGTTTGTCGTGGACATTAACAACAGTAATCACGTCTCTGTTTACAAGTCTCATTCACATAAATCACCGGTAATCACCTCTTAGGCGCACTGTGACAGTTCTTGACACACTCCCAACTTCATTCGTGGCAACACAGACGTAAACACCAACATTGGTAGACGTGGCTCCTGTGACCGTAATGTTCCTCTGGCGCCCCCCGGTGGTCAGCTGCAGGTTCTCAGCAGCATGGTAGCTCCACCTGATCTCAGGCGCAGGGTTCCCCTCAGCACTGCAGGTAATGGTGAGGTTTGCGCCCGGGGTCACTTCCTGACTGTAGTTTTTCTCCTGGAACTCTGGGGCATCTGCAAAGACAGGCAGTTTTTTGTTTTTTTTCTGGATCATCCAGGTTTAGAATTGGTGTTCACACCTGTTTAGTTCACACCAAAGATCAATACTCACACAGGACGTCTAGATCAAATGTGTGGTTGACCAATCCGTGTTTGTTTTTTGCGGACAGAAGGTAAGTTCCGCTGTCGTGCTTTGTCCAGCGTTGTGGCCGAGGTCCCTCCACTCCATCTTTGAACCAGGTGACCTCAGGCGCAGGTATTCCCTGTGGTTCGCACTCAGTCCCGGCCCTCTCATTCTCTTTAACCACAAAGTGATCACCGCAGGAAAATAAAGGGCCATCTGTGAAACAGCATCGGCACAGTAATCAGACTAAAAGCCTGATCTCATCGAAAACGAATGCACGGTACGGTCTGGTTTACTCACATTCAATTATGATCTGAATGGACGTGTTGGTTGAGGAGATCGCATTAGCAACGTGTGCTGTGTATAACCCCGCGCGGGATCTGCTCAGAGGCTCGGACTGATTGACCCACTTGCCCCGGTGGTACCAGTGAACAGTGGGAGGGGGGTTTCCATCAGCTCTACAGGGCAACATCTCCAACCTGAAGTCATCCTCCACTCCGGTGTAATGGGTTGGACACGCTTGCATCTCAGGCTGAGCTACAGGTGGATATGAGCACATGAGCTTGAGGCTGATATTGGATTGATATTAGCAGGGTGGATGGATGATGGACGGGTGGGTGGATGGATGGATTGGTGGGTGGGTGGATGGATGGATTGATGGGTGCAGTGGATGGATGGATGAGTGGATGAATGGTTGGATGAATGGATGGGTGGGTGGATGGATGGACGGATGGGTGGGTGTCTGGATGGATGGCCATAGATAGATGGATGGACTCAGTTATGTAATATGTGACAAACTCACAGTGCACTGTAGTGATGAGAGGTGCTGAGATCGTCATGGGAACAGGATCTGGTCCCAGGTCCATCTCGGCATTGCATTTGAAACTCTTTCCGTTGTAGTCTCTCTTAGGAATCACCCTCAGAACAGTGGAATGGTTGACTGGGGTCACACGCTGGTCACTGAATGTGTACGACGCCACCATGTCCTCGTCCCAGTAACACTTCAGGCTGAGGTTCTGCAGGGGAGCCACGTTGCTGATGTCACATTGTATCTCTTGCGCGACGCCCTCCACCATCGGTTCGGACGCCCCGGAGAGTGACACGCTGTCCGGAGTCTCTGTGGGTAATGCAAGGGAAAATGAGAACACAGTTAAAGGTGCAGTGTGTACGATTTCAGTCATGTGTCTCACTTCAAATGATGACATACTGCCATTTCTATAATCACATCAAGGGATTTTGGTTCCAATTACCCTTAAATGAGCCCATTAATGTATATTTACATGAGGGGTGGGTCCTCTCGATGGGGGCCGCCATGTTTTTACAGTAGCCCAGAGTGGACATTCTTAACATCTTTTGAGTTTTAATGACAACTGAAGTCTACCACAGGTTCTCCTGCATGTTCGGAGGTGTGATGGTGAGGTGATGGCTACAACGTGCAACTTCACCTCGAGATGTCACCAAATCTTGCCCACTGCACCTTTAATTGTACAATTGAAAATATGGGTTGTATGAGAGGGAGAATGCAGAAATCTAATATTTATGCTGCAAATAGATGCGTGTTTGTGTGACTGTGTGAATGTACAAACTGTACATTTACATGATCGCGTCGCAGTATTATGTGAGGAACAAGTGGGGAGGGGATCATGTGTAGCTCAGTCTGTGCACCCACTGTAGAGTGTGATGGTTGGTGCTGCAGAACAACCACGATCCTCTCCCTGAACAACGTTGCATCTAGGTCGGACGCTCCAGTCTTCTAGTTCCTCGACCGTCCACACGGCATACGAAGGTGTTTCGGACTTGCTGCCCGGAGCCTCCCAGTAAATCCTCTCCACGTCTGTGGCTGATGTGCTGCAGTTCACCGAGAGTCGATCTCCAAACCTCACCACGACCTTTGCCGGCGTCAGCATCACGGAGCAAACTGCCGTCACACGCATTTAGTCAACGACAAGAAACGGGACGTTAAGAAACAAAGATGCTAGCGATGCATAGTGGGAGAGAAGTTTACCATTGATAGTCTTGGGTGTTGTCATGGCAACAGCGGGTGCCTCTATGAAATCTTGCTCCACGTGGACATGAAAGTCGTGTGAGATATTCCCCAGATGGTTGGTTGCCACGCAGGTGTAA
>JAFBJT010106102.1:47147-60777 GCA_016785325.1 Chascanopsetta lugubris | reverse complement strand
ACCCCTTACCCCCCCCCCCCCCCGCACCCCCCGCTACCCCCCCCACACACACCCCCCCACCACACCGTCCACTCTCCCGGTGTGATTGTCCGCCGGGAGCCGGTGCACAAACACCAATGCTATCTAATCACGAGACGGGGAATAGGAAGGAAAAGCTAGGATAAGGAGCGAGGTGGGGAGAGGAGGACGAGGGAGGAGGAGAGTTTTCGAGAGAGAGCCAGTTGGAGTGGAAAGACGGGAGGAGACGGAGGGGGAGTTCACGCAGACGAAGAGAAAGACCGAGAGGCGGTGAAGGACAAGAAATGACGCCAAGAGAGAAGAGGAGGAGGAGGAGGAGGCGGAGCAGAGGAAACAGAGAGAGAGCAGTCAGAGGGGGCGGAGCAGGAGGAATGAGCGTCACTGGCAGGTGTCACTCAGGGGACGGAGCCTGCAGGGCTCTGGTTCGATGAGCCGCTACAAACTCTACCGTTCCTCCTCCGCACGGAGTCGCGCTGAGACGAGCTGCAGGTGCTGCGATGGGTCAGTGACGGACTGAGTGGACGCTCACCGTATTCCGGACTGAACGTCGGGATGCTCCCACTCCACCAACAGAATTTAGTCAAACATAGAATGTAGTGTAACTGCATGTGCACCACTCTGTGACATCACCAGTGTATTGTATGA
Organism: Chascanopsetta lugubris; assembly: GCA_016785325.1. Lineage (NCBI taxonomy): Eukaryota > Metazoa > Chordata > Actinopteri > Pleuronectiformes > Bothidae > Chascanopsetta > Chascanopsetta lugubris. Next base: position 60,114 of record JAFBJT010106102.1, on the reverse strand, counting down.
GCTTGATGAGTTCATAGTGGCCCGATACTGGTGCTGCAACTCTGTGTTGGTCACATTGTGGCATTGACTGACTCTGGGAAAAGGACATTTGTAAAGCGAAGGACACCTTTGTTGATATTTATCAACTACACAGTATAATTACTCACATAAGCGTTATTGGAATTTTTTTTTTTTATTCACGCATTTTTTAAAATCATTAGTCGACTATGTTTGACTATATACAGTATATATCTATAGATTATAATGAATGTATGTCAGAACTGTGGGATAAAAAAAAAGACACCTTTGCACCTGCTATGCTATGAGCCACATAATGAGCTGCAGGAGAGAACTGTGCCCTGACGGCGTCCGGTTCTTACAATGCATTCATCTGTTCAGTGCAGAGGCAATTATCAATAATTATAATAAGTAAAAAAACAGTGACAACAACTATGGTGAATAGAATTAAAAGGAAAAAACAACAGAAGGACAAAATAGGTGCAGTTTGTATGTACAGTACTTTTGTTTGTATTTTGTAATTGTGTCATTTCACTATGACATCATTTATATCACATGATGATGATCACTGGCCAGTCCTGAATAAATAATAATAATCTGATTTTTTTGACAAATGTCTACATTGTGATACCATTTTTTGATTCCATTGTGATGTCACAATGACATCATCTTTCCCAAAGGATCATAGATATTATTTTAGTCATTACTGGCTGTAGGTAAAGTGAGTAAGACTCAGGGATGCTGGGAAAAAACATAGAATAATGCAGAGAATTTATTTTGGCCTCCTCTTAAATGAACTCTTGGAATAGTGAGGAATTTATATCTATCTGTGACCAAATACCTTGTTAGTTTGAATGATAACTGGTCTTCCTTCAGTACTCTACCTACTTAGAGGAGGAGGGTGGGGTAATGTGTTTTTCAGATTGTCAGATGCACGCAACCTCACCAGTAGATGTCACTGCACCCTACATGCTGTAAATGTGCAGTAATATTAGCTGTGGTTTGGATTGTAAATGTCATCATCAGTGCGGCACACACTGAAGGATGATGACACTCTCCCCTAAAGGCAGCAGGTGTCTCCTGCGTTTGTCAGCAGTGAGCGGATTATATTAACAACAGTGCGGATCATCGTGTGGTAACACAACAGGTTTTCGCAACACAACATGTTTTACACAAATCTTGTGACATTTGACATCAGCTCCTCTGTTTGCCAACTCTCTGTGCATGTTAGGTGACAGTCTAAAGTTAATAGACTTTATTGTTGTCGAAACTTCATTAATGAACTGAGGTGGAGGAGCTGGTGAAGTGAAGCAAGTTGAGAGCACCGTGGTAGTTTGGAAACCTCTTTTGATCATATAGATACATGAGTCTAAAGTTATTAGCCCTGCTAAGCAGCACAGCAGCACACACCTGTGTTGGTCCCGACCGCTGGACACTGTGAGTCACCCAGGTTCTCTATGGTTCCGATTGATCCATGACCTCAACTTCTATGTTCTACTTTTAGTGTCACAGAAAGATTACCCAAATTATCACGAGAAATAAATCCTAGAGGCGTCATAATAGTAGTATATATCTTAATTGTATTCCTTTACTAAAAATGCATACATGTGTAATCAGCCTATTTCTTTTGTTGCTATTTCAAGAATGACTAATAAGATATTAAATTCCACCATTATTCATACTATTTATAAGCTCATCAACCTTTTTAAAGTAGGAATTAGTAACATGTATTGGTGTGAAAAAAAGTGTGATATATAACTTTAAAATGAAGTCTTCATTTGAAAAGGTTGTTTAAACAGTGTGTACAATTTGTGCTGAAACACCTCTGAGGAACCGGCCTTAAGTCTTAAATCACTGACATGCATATTCTAAACAGCTGCGGCGTCTGACATTTAACTTGAAACGTCTTTCATGAGTAAAGTGCATGAACATTATGAACCAGTGCTGAAGTACCTGAGTGACCAGCAGAGGGGCCACCGCTCTGTGAGTCTGCCTCCACATCGCCCCGCTCCTTTCAGGCTTTGTGTGTAAGGGCCATCGAGTTCCTGGAGAACCACTGTTCCTCTGAGTCAGAGGGAGCGGGAGAGAGGAGGAGAGAGGAGGGAAGGGTCAGGAAGACGCCAGCCGAGTGGCTGTAATGGCTTTTCAGGGTAAATGAAGACGCGGGCAGCTGTTTGGCTCCGCCTTTGCAGAGTGCTGACCCTTATTCACTGGGGTCATCAATGCCTCCTCTCCACCTCACACTCGTCACTATAGTTTCTCCTCCCAATCAGCTTCAGAGCAGCGTTTATCTGACTGCCACAGCCCATGATTTATTACCCCCAGTCCCTGCCACTGGGGCTGCGTGTCATCAGGCCTCTGCCGCTCTGCACAGTCACTACAGGGCCCCCTGGTTCCTCACCCAGACCCCTCGTCGGGGCCCCCGGCTCTCTGCAGTCGTCTAACCTGGTGCGAGCAGGTAATGTGGGGCCGGCACTGACACATAAAGCTAATGGTTTGTCACAGTTCATCACTGTCACTGTTCTGTGATTGGAGCAGGCTTGTAACACGCGCGCACACACACTCACAGAAACTATTGTGTGCATATTGTAAATAGATGGTAACACGACCAAAGCAGACATGCTATTGACCTGAGGGTGCGCATGGGGGACTTGGGCGTGTCGGCTACATGGTTCTGCATCGGGAGCATTTCAGTCAGCAGCAGACTGACACGTGGCTTCAATTCACAGCGTCGATGCTGATCTTTACTCCTCCCACGTCTGCACCTCTGTGTTTGTCGCTTGGTATCAGTTTTGTTTATAGACCGTCATTTCGAAATCGGGCCCCTTTTGTCATGATTTCATTTACGTTGTCGTCATCATCACCGTGTTTACGCGTAACTGAAAAAGTTTGTCTTTACTTTAAATACTGAACATGACTCAAACATTGTTTTACGCCAAACTTTGCATGCATTACTCTAATGAACTAAATGAACATCCTTGTCTTTCTTACTTTAAGGTGAAGACAAAAATCAATCCTTACTGTTCAAGAGACCAGTGAGCTTATAATCATTTTCCTTCCTTCATTCTTAAAAGCTGTCTCAATTTCAACAGTGTGTTTACACTGTGTTTCACTCTTGATTGCATTCGACCTGGCTGTGGTCCAAGGCACGTTTCAAACCTCGAAAACCAAGGTGGGCGTTAAAGTGCCCGAAAAGATGAGCTCTGCAGATTTAAACCTGAATTGCGTATCATCTGATAGTGTGAGAAATAACACGGTTCCTCTCCAGCATCAGACACTATAAGTGACACAGACTTGGATAAAGGATTTAAGACTTTAAATTCTACATATTTACTCTACTTTCAAATCGAGACTCAAGCAGAGAACACACATGAAGGTTCTCACACAGAGTCAGTGGAGGTCACTCAGTCCACCAACATACACAAACGCTGCTGAAGCTTCATTATGTTAATGTAGATAAACATCTATGACCACATGAGGAGGGATATTATGAGGGATGCTGAGTCAGGCATTATGGGCACTCCTGCGAACTTAGGTAACTGTAGTCACACACACACACACACACACACACTCTTGCTCATACAGTGTATGTAGCGGCCGGCCTTTCATGTGTGCCTGCAGCTTGTTTATAAAACTGTGGGGCCACATACGTATGGACGGAGGTCCCGCTGAGGTGTGTTTAGTCTGGTTGTATTTGGACACTCACTCCCTCTGTCCTGTGGTTGGCTGGGTAAAGTGCTCCAACCCCCCGTCACTTTAAACACACTGATTGTACCTCCTCCTCCTCCTCCTCATTCGATTCTCCAACATGATTATTTATTGTAATTTGTCATTTAAAAACCTCTCAGTTGCTGTATCACAGTATTCATATACATTCCCGACACACACAATAGCGTGCTCCTGAACTTCCCATTCTTAATAAGCATCAACACTGGGTGGAGTGAGGATAGATTATGGGGTGAAAGGGGACCGTTCCCTCCCCTGGATCACCCACTCCGCCTCCTCCTCCTGATTAGAAATGAAATGAGTTTTGAGGCAGACGGACGTTTTCCATCCATCGCTCCAAAGTTGCAATCGCTTGTGCTAATGCACAATCCGCCCCCCCCCCCCCCCCCCCCCACCCCGCCCCCCACCCTACCACCCCCAACCCCCATTCATATCTGCCGTTCAACCTTTTTATTGTGCCGGAACAAATTCTGCTGTGATGCCTGAAATTGCAGCATGAGAAAATTACAGTGCACAGAGCAGGGAGGGGGGTTGGGGGTTGGTGGGGGGGGGGATGAGTGAGGACTTAAGCACGGGTGAGGAAGCGTTACGCTGTGGCTAATTACTGCCTCATTAGCAGCAGTGCTTAGCCATGTGGACAATAGCAGCAGAACAGCTGATAAAAACACATGCAGAGGCTACAGTTGAAGGCACACTGCTGCGTTTTATGTCTTCATCCAGTCACTATACATTTGAGTGCGGGGACGTCCAAAGCGCTGGGGAGGAAGTTGGTAATTAGAGCAGCCAGTATGGTGCGGTGACAGATCCTCCGTTTTTGGTGCAGCGGTGGATCAGTGAGCTCTGCATTTTTGTGAAAAACGCCCCCAAAACGGAAGCGCAGCCTATTTCACACCTTCGTCTCCACACCTACACCTTCTGCCTCTCCCCTTCTCCTCACTCCCCAACTCCCCCCCCCCACCACCCCCACCCCCCAGGCCTCCAGATGTTGCTGTCACCCCTGTTCTGCGGAGGCGCCGCACCGTGGAACTGCCTGAAGTGATGACAATAAACACCTCCGCCATAACCTGGGCCTCCGCATTTGCATATTCGCCCTGCTTTAATTTGAGGGGGAAGTATGCAAATGTATGCAAAATGAAATCCATCTCCTAATGACATGAGACGATTAAACAATTTTTATGCTTAAATATTCTGTTTAATGAAATCAAACGGGCCCACGCGCCGCGACAAATTTGCAGAGGCACGGGCAGAATTAGAGGATATCACAAAAAAAGACAGGGAGGGAGAAAGAGGAGGGGAGGGGGGGGGGAGGAAATGCCTGTGGTTGGTTTGGATGACAGCTTTTGAAAGTGTCCCTCACAAGAAAAAAAAAAGCGCCTGAATTTAAATAAGATTTCTATAACAATTATAAAAACTGTCAGTTCCCTCTTTTCATACACCCACTGTCTCCACTGAAAGAACAGTGGGTGATGGAGTGCACGATGTTCCAGAGTCTTATCTAAATGTGTAATTACGTGTTTTCAAGGTCTGTTCCCGGTGTTGACGACGTGTCGCCCCGCAGACTGTGTTGACCTTGAAAGGTTCATTCATTAGTTTCCTGTTTGTGCAGAGGAAGCACGATCAGACACAAGCTCTGAGCTTTGATTTCCATCGTCAGTACTCCCTCCAACAATAATCATTAACTTAACTTCTCTTCCATTTGAAACGTCCATGTAACTTTATGACATAGGTTCACAGTAAAAAGGCCCATTAAAGAGTTGTTTTTCTTTCATGTTGATGTGAAAAAGCCCAACTACATTTTGTCCTTTTTTTCTTTTGGCTGAAATGTTTTTATGAGCGTATGATTACAGGAACCTACAAATTATTATTTTCATTACCCTAGAATTATATTTACGTCAGGCTTTGGTCCTTCCTATGGAGGCTGCCATTTCACCTCACCACAATTTTATGATTATTTATTTTGACTGTGACAAAATAACACTATTTAAGTTTTTAAGGCTACCATAGATTCTCTCACATGCATGGGTAGGTTGTGATGAAAAGTGCAATATGCAAATTCCACACTTGATACCTTTAAGAGAGATTTGATTGAAGCTCTTATATGAATATATTCTTTATGTTGTCACAATGAATGTCCCATAATGTTAAATGGAGATTCAGTGGTCAATTGAAATCACTTCATTTTGTGTTTTGGGATAATCGGACTACAGACGAAGATCTCAAAACAAGACTAGTAAATACAAAAGGTGCTTATATAATATTGATAATGTCACTCAACAGAGATCATCTTACACAGTTTAGTTACAGCTGAATATATAATTAGCTTGGACACTCACTTGAAGCCGAGGACGCTGTGTCATGATAATGTGATTGAATGAAGCTCTTCGCAAGATTAAAAATGAATACACTATTGGCGTCTGTGTTACTAGAGAAAGTTAGAAAGTCCAAGACACATATTTTATCTTCTCGTACTTTCAGTTCAACAGATGATCATCAGCACACGGTGTCACAACAAAGAAACCCCATGACCTCACATTTACAGGCCAGTAATTACTGACACCATATAAATATTAGACACATCCCTTCCGACTGAATCGCATTCATATTAACTAACAGAAAATAAACTAGATTATCTTTTTAACGACCTTTCAAAAACAAAATATATTAAATGAACTCGGCGCCGTCTCTCTTCACCTTTGCTCGGGAAATCGTGCCACGTCTGTTAATGCGCAGCTCAACAAACAGGAAAATAAAATCATTTCCTTGTCCGAGTCAGCGCCTGAAGACACGATCACCCAGGAACAGAATACATAATGAAGGAGACAGCACTGTGATTAGAGAGAGGGAGAGAGAGAGAGAGAGAGAGAGAGAGAGAGAGAGAGAGCGGGGGGAGAGGGGGAGAGGGAGGAGAGGAATATGTGACTGCTTAATTGTGGCTTTGCAGGGAACTGGTGACTAATGGCCTTTCCATGGAGCTGTTCGAGCCATGAGCTGCACATTAATATAAAGGGGGTTATTATTATGTTTTAGCTTCAGACCTGATTAATCACATGGATTTACTTCCGGCTCAACACCTCATACATAGGGAGGCCCGCCGCCGCTGTTCGGCAGCCGTCGCGCTCATGACGGAGGTGCAGGCGCCTTCTTTGAAATGCAAATGTCGGACAAGACGCGGTGTGCGTGGTGAAAGCAGTTTAGACTTGTCAGATGGAGGTGATCCCCACAGGTGGAGGAGCCCAGAGCTATAATCATGTCTGTGAAAGTGAAAACAAGGCTGTTTATACGCTGCCTTTGACCTGCACATTTGAAGTGTGTGCGGTATTCTGGGATCAGAACTGGGGCAGGAGGGGCAAATAGAGCGCCGATGGCGGCGGCGGCGGCGCTGCTGGCCAGGAAAGCTGGACTGGGTCGACGGGCGTAGACGAGCGTGCCGGTGCTGGTTGGGTGAGCTCGGTTAGCCGCTGCGCGGGCGAAGAGCGGCGAAGGCCTGGGTTGGACCCCAAGGCTGCGAGGGATTTCTTCTGCCTGATGCTTTGTTGCCTCCTAATCCTGTTGGCTTATATATTATCCCTGCCTTCCCCCTGACAGCAGGCTAATAGAGGGAAGGAGCCACAGCTCTCTGCGTGGCACGCTTCTCTCCCCCCCTCCACCGAGAGTGTGTGTGTGTGTGTGTGTGTGTGTGTGTGTGTGTGTGCGTGCATGCGCGCACACACGCAAACTGTTGATTACTACTAGTACAGATGTTAAAGTGGACAAAGACTGAGAGAGAGAGAGCAAGGGAGACACACACACACACACACACACACACACACACACACACAAACGTGGTTAAGTGAAGTGTTGGAGGGGTGGAGAGAGGAGCCGGGGTTGTTGTAGCGCATCGATTGATTTCAGGCTCCTCTGACAAAATCCTCCGCTCTTATACCTCAGAGCTCCAGATGATACAGTGTGAGGAGAGGGAGGAGGATGGGGCTGGGAGGGCTGTGCGTGTGTGTGTGTGTGTGTGTGTGTGTGTGTGTGTGTGTGTGTGTGTGTGTGTGTGTGTGTGTGTGTGTGTGTGTGTGTGTGTGCAGGTATGTGTGTGTACTTCAAACCCCTGCATGTTCCCAGGTCAACAGTGTGCACAGAGAACCATCATGGCTGTTTATGTCTGTGTCCCTGTCTTGGTGTATCTGGTGGCATGAGCAGCTTTGTGCTGCCTACATGTGGTTACACGTGTTAATGTTAGGGATTTGGGTTCGGGTGCAGTGAGGGGAACCAGGAAGAGGTGGGGATCTGGATTATTAACCCCTAAAATGGAGTTTGATGTGGTTTGCTAAAATTATGGCGCGGAGGGGGGGCGGGGGGTGGGATTTATGTGATCCCCATAATCCCACGGGCCTTGATGCTCCAAATCCATTGTCATGCTTCACTTTTACAGAGGGAGATTTCCTTGACTTCAGCGGCGCTCTGAGATCGCACTTTGCATAACCACAATCACACACACACGCAAACGCACACACGCACATACATTGCTGCCATCCATTCAACATTCCTGTCTGAATACCCCGGCATCACATTTCACAGGGTCGCTCTTTGATGTCATTACACTCCTTTATTAGCGCTTCATGTGCTTATATCAGTGGGGTGATTACATGCGCTGCCCAGTGAGCCAAATGGAGTAAGTGAGCGAATGAATGGGAAAATAAAAACCCTTTTTTTTTTTAAACATAAAATCTAGCAAGTGATTATATTTTGATTAAGTGGACATTTAATTCCATGAACTATAAATAGCCTTGTAGGTACGTAAATGTAATTATGCATCTAATGAAGGATGTGCACACTGAATGTTCATGTTTGCCATAGATCTATTTTTAGACCGATCTATATATGAGACACCTATTAATAAACATAACAACCAAAGTGTTACACACACTGGACCTTTATCTACATTGTTTAGAACTGACCTACATGCACAACATCTAATGATCAAAATGCTATTTTAAATACCTGACAACAGCCTCCCACTCTCACTCATGGGTTCTTCAAATGGTTAATGTTACATCGTTAAGTTATAACCAGGCGAGACGTTCGATCTGATGGTGAGATATGTAATTTATTCATTTCTGTGCAGACTGACAGGAGCTGGAAAAGAATGACTCCTTACAGAAATCAGACCCAATCTGTGTTTTTAACTGTGGTCAATGTTTTGGCCAGAGGGTTATGGGTTCAGTAGGGTGAGGAAACAAACTCTAGGTATTGGCCATTTTGTCTGATCCATCCGCTCAACCCACTCATCCATCATAAACTGGTTTTGTGGCAACTATGACGCCTGACAGATTCATTTGAAGGGTTAAATTCCGAGTGTGAATAAGAGTATTGCCATGTAATGCTGGATGAAGGCAATGAATGTGGATACAATCATAATATGAAACCATTTCACAATAAGTGTTACATCTGTTTTTGATGCCGTTAAACTTTGAGGTCGATCCGATTTTATTAAGGGGAGTCAAAGAGTGAAAAATCGAAGGGATCTGACTATAATTGACTGTGGCTGGTCTCCTCTGTCCTCAGAAGGTCATGGGTGCAGTCCCATTGTGCCTAGATGTCACATGGCTGAAGCAGGGGAAGCTTTACTGTGTCCTTGAATAACAGCCAGAGTTACTATTCTCTCTCTCTCTCTCTCTCTCTCTCTCTCTCTCTCTCTCTCTCTCTCTCTCTCTGCAAGATTACACCCACTGGCCACTTTAGTAGGTACACCGTGCTTGTATAGGGTTGACCCCCCCCCACCCCCAATTGTGCCTAGACTCTGTACGTTTAAGAGATGGTGGTGCATTAAAATCCCAAGTGGCAACCTCCGGGGCTGACGGATGAGGCCAGTACGAAAGTGGAAATACTTGCAGTTCACAGGGTGGCCACTTGAGGCTTGCTCCAAAAGTGAGTCAATCAACTTTAGATGTGATTTACTAAACATGTTTAGTCTGGTACAAACTACAGTTTTGGTGTCAGTCAGTTTTTCCGTGACACCAGTGGGAGGGTAAATCTTTTTCTAACTCGTTTATTTCTGTTCTATCAAGGTTTGAAATAATTGCGTATAATGAAGGGTGTGGCCTCTTGAGTGACTCCTGGGTCGACCTGGCATAAAGTTGGCCTCATGTATATGACCGATAAGATACTCAGTTGAGTAGGTGCACCTGATAAAGTGACCATCCGTTCCACGGTCCATGGAATGGTCCACGGAACCATTCCCTTCTTCGTCTTGCACCCTCCCAGTCCGTTGCCCCTCGTCACGTCTCTTCGCTTCACGTTCGAAATGTAATATTGTTTACTTGTTTACCCCTGTTGTTGTTTGTCCTTCAAATCGAGCGTTGGACCACTTTGTTGAGGATTAGGATTTGTTCCTCTGTGTTTCACCTGGAAGGAAGCAGTCATTTTTGTTGGAAACAATGTAAATGTATAGCGCATGAGTAAGTATCAGAGTGAGTGACTTTAAGTTGACCTCCGTGTGGAGGAGCAGCAGGTGCTGGGTGAAGTGTGAAACACTAATGATAACAGAGTCAAGTGGAGATCAGATTGACAGTGGGGTGTGTGAGTGCGATCGAGGAATATTTTCCATTTGCCTCCGATATTTGAGCATTTAACGGGTTCTCATCACATTTGCATGAACATATGCGCTCTGTCTTTGAGAATGAATTTCTGTGAATGTGTCAGGAAGTTAATTAGCTCTGTGTGTGTGTGTGTGTGTGTGTGTGTGTGTCATTGAGCGTGCGTGCACATGCACATTTGTAATTTCATGAGTGTGTGTGTGTGTGTGTGTGTGTGTGTTAGAGTGTGTATTTGCATGTCTCCCTGCACCCCAGCATCAAGAAGACAAAGTCACAATCATATTTGTCTCAGTTGGGGGTAAATGTGACTTGCAAAGTCATTCTTATTGTTTTATTCTAATCTAAGACAAAGAGTTGAACTCCTCGCCCCCTCTCTCTCTCTCTCTCTCTCTCTCTCTCTCTCTCTCTCTCTCTCTCTCTCTCTCTCTCTCTCTCTCCCTCCCTCCCTGTGGCACATTTCCTCCACCAAACTCTCCATCCCCTCACCTCTCTCTCTCTCTCCCTCCCTAACTCCCTCTCCCTCTCCCCTCGCTGCGGGATGGTCATTTAATCCATCTAACCAGCTGGAAAGATAAATATTCTTTAGTGGAGTGTGAGGCCCCTGCCTCTCCACTCACATAGACCGGAGATGAGGGTAAAGTCTCCCTCTCTGCAGAGCTCAGACGCCTTAATAAAGTCTTCCACTCACTCAGACTCTGACGGGAAGATGGCTGCAGAGACTCCGACGCTTTCTCCCCCTCGTATTGAGAAAGAGTTCTGGCCTTTTTGTTCAGTCGACTCAATTTGTGCAGCGGCTGTCATGCATGAAGTCACGAGGTTCTCTTTGAGCCTAAAAGCATTTGCGTGGTGGTTTTGTGGTCTCGATGAAAAGGAAAATAAATATGAGAGAGGGGACTGTGTTCTGCTGGTCCAAAATCAGCACAATGTCCTTCATTTCTATACAAAATGTCTGGACGGATAAGACTTACATGTTCTCATACGGGCCCCGTTCCTCCATCTCTCCTATAGCGTGAACATTTTCCAGGCCGCAGTTGGCTGATTATCCCTGGAGGAGGAACATGGATGGGTTCCTGAGGCTGACTCATGCTTTCTGTTTGGAGAGGTCCAGTCCGGAGCGGGCCGGCCCGACTGGAACCTGTGTTTACACAGCCTCTCGGGCCAGACTGGGAGGCCCTATATTCACACCCAGGTGCTTTCCAAAGAAAACCTCCTGCAGAGGCCCCTCGCCTTAGGTACACCACAGTGAAAACCATACATACTGCCTCATGTTCCCGCTGTCGTGTTGCATGCTTCAGCAGTGCACTTATTAGAATAACACAGGGAGTCAGTATGTAGGACATTATGGCAGGGCAGTTATATATGCGACCTTAAAGTAATGTTTTCCTCTGCTCACGTGGACAGTGAGCGAAGGCTAATATTCTCCATTTCTTATCTCGCTATTACTCACCGTTGGGGAATTTGGTTTCTCCGCGAGTGCTATTTGGCTGAGAGAGCTTGAGAAATTGGTATTCGGGCGGCTGCTGGCTCCTCAGACAGCTTCACTGCTGGAATGAGTCAGCGTGACCCCCTTCGCCTGTTTAGGAGTGTCAGACCTCGGCTCTCTGGGAGATGTTCAGCACCGGGTCAACCCCAGAGGAGGGATGCTGCCGAGGCGTGGAGGCGAGAGGCCGAACGAGCTGGTCACAGGGTTCCGGACTCCGAGAAGCACTTTGGCGTCTCTTCGATTCACAAAGACAAAATGTTAAAAATGCAGGTTGCCAGGTTGAGGCAGCAGTCAGTGAGCGCACAGAGGAATAAACACACCGAGATGCCCGCACATGTAGTTACACACACACACGCGCGCGCGCTGCGAAAAACATATCACTCCAAAAGCTCCTTTTCAGAATCAAAAGGCCCATGCATATATGTATATAATAATTACATTCCATATATCTTCCAAAATCCCATTTCCATCAGTGGTAATTCTGCAGCACAGGAGTAATGGCTGTATTATACAGTTATGACAGGCCCAGCTCCCTCCCTATCCCCTCCCCATCATCTGGCACACACACACACACTCCCAGCTTTAGTCAGACTGCTGAACAATCAAAGCAAAAAGCGAGAAATATGCGAAAAGGGGGATTTTTCAGCGTAAGACTGAGACAAAGATCAGAGGATGAGTCGAGAGAGAACTCACCTCCCTGGAACCCGGCAGGAGACAGGAGTGTGTGTCTCAGGTTTCAGTGTGTGTGGTTCGTGTTTTCTTTTTCCTTTTATATCGATACCGCCTGATGCTTCACCACCAGTTCATGCAGACACAGATCACATTCCTATGAACCTTTCTTTAAAGGTGCAGTGTGTACGATTGCAGTCGTTTTTGTCACCACTGAAAATATTACAAAACAATTACATACCGACATTTTCATGAATTTATGATCACATAAAAGTTTAATCTGTTTTTCCATTACCCCAGAATGAGACCGTTAATGTCGATTTACATGAGAAGCAGCTCCTCTCTATGGATGCCGCCATGTTTTTAAAGTCAGTAATTGTGGACATACTAAATATCTTTTGAGTCTGAATGTCATTTGAAGTCTCCCATAGGTTCTCCTCCATGCTCAGAAGGGTGGAGGTGAGGTGATGGATACAACATGCAACTTCACCTCTAGAGGTCACCAGATCGT